>DWRA01000106.1:0-36042 GCA_018250295.1 Spathilepia clonius
CATGGCATCCACAACATAGGGAATCCTAGTGTGGGGCTGTGAATGTAGTAATCGTCTTAATAAAGTACCAACGACGATCGTCATTGAATTTTCAATCGTATTTTCTTACTGTTAAGTTATATTTCTACTTGTCGCTTAAAAATCCTTTGCCGTGTTGTCCCGATGGTGCGCGCACTTTATTCATAAACTGTAGACATCAGTGTTGTAGCTACTGAATGTTTTGTCCCTTTCTATCATAGTATTTTAAACATTTTAATAAGGAGGATAGTACGTGAAAACTATGGGTCTTTCGTCACCAAAGTAAGGACTTATTTATTCTTAATCTTAATTACTTTTAAAACAGATTTTGTTGTTAATTTTATTCCGAAATACAAATATAGTATATGGGCCCATTTATAGTGAAATTTGAGAACATCTTCTCTATAAATGCACCTAAATAATGCCATAATATGTGTAAGCATGTTCGTAGATTTAAGTTTTGAAAATAATTTGAAGGGGAAATCGTGATATATTTTCGAAAATTAATAAAAATCGATTTCTTATTTGAATTGTTTTCGCGTAAAGTGATGTTAAATTGAATTGTGCAACGATTAGTGCCAATATAAGTAATTTATACACCTCGGACCAAAAAAAAAGACAACACCAAATGCATTGAACATTGTATTGGAGCGCACTGTGTGTGTGTCTTTGAACGTAATAGTTGGTTTTTTATTGTATTGAAGTAGCAAAGAAGTGTGTGTGTGACCTCGTAAATGGCTACTGCCGCCCATGGAACATTCAACCCCAGATAAGTTTAGAGTCCTACCTGAGGTCGACCACAGATGCGTTACTACCTCTGAGGGCTAAATTGAAACGCTTCGGATAAGTAAGTCTCCCATATCACACCCTTCAAACCAGAATACGGCATACGCCAAGTGGCCAAGTGGCCAGCGCAGCGCTATGGCCTAACTCTTATCTGTTATAGGAGACCTGTGCGGACTATGGCTTAACTCTTATTTATGAGAGGAGACCCGTGCCCAACAATGGGACATTAATTGATTGACGATGACGACTTCAATGTTGAAGGCTGTCTTTTTTTGGTCTGAGTTATACATCATAAAAGTAAAAGTGATTAAAACATTTTAATTTTTGAGCCATGTAATAATGACCTGATTATTTTTGATATTAAAATACCTAACATCGTGTACAATTTACATATAAACATTCTTAATAAGTTTTGTTTTAATAATATAAAATTCTGTTTTGTCATAATCATAATTGTGTCTTTTTAATAAAAAGTGTTTTTTATAAGCAACTTTGCTTCATACACGAGGGGTGCGGGGTTTAAGTCCCAGTAAAAAATTAGATCAGTCTCTAATTTTTTAAGTCATGTACGTATTAAAAATAAGTTTTACTTGGTCTAATGCTAAAAAAATAACGCGATGAAAACTATATATCTGAAAATTCCCTAAGTTCTTTAAGATGTGTGAAATCTATCCGCACTTGGCTAACATAGAGGATAGCGGCCTCAACATCTGTTCAGTAATGAGACCCCTACCCAGAAGTGGGTAAATAATATGTTGATGATGATTGAATAAATGATAATAATAATGATGCTGATGCTGATAATGATAATAATGATGATTATCTGAATGACCTTCTCGTGCTATTTATAGTTTTAATTTTTATTTTATTACGTTTATATGCTGGTTTGACTCCCGGTAGAAATATAAACGATTTAGTGACTTTATCTACGTATTTGTGTGTTGTGTGTGTGTCCATTGTGACCACATCAGAGACAGTATAGTGTGTCAAGTGTATGTGTGATTTTCAGATGCTATTTTACCGTAATTTATTTCGCTAATTTATTTTTCACGTTTTTTATGTCTTTGTTGAATAAATTTTATTATACAAACCATTGTTTTTTTATTATTCTACTTAAAAAAAAAACAATTAAAAGATTTGTTTGTTTTGCGTTAAATTGTTATCTATCAAACATTTTCTATTTGAATCTCTTGCAGATGTTAATACTACGTGACAGGAACTCCCTTTACTAGATCTGGGTCCAAAAACTAAATTATGTGTAAATGATAGGCAAGTACTCTTTCAATAGACAGTGCTTAATAATAATTGGGATAAAAAAGTAAAATTGAAATAAAACACAGTATTAAATATGAGACATAGCGTTTTTATTAATATTCAATAATATTTAGTTGTCAATAGAATATTCAGCATATTACAAATACAACGTGAAACATTGGAACAGAGCAACTAAACTGGTCTTGAAACTTAATATAGCATTCCGACTTGCGCCGCTAGCTTACATTTAACACCAATTTTCTTAAGCACACCAATATTTAAAACAAAATTAACTATATTCATATATACTGGCAGCACTGAACCCCAATTTTCAACTACATTAAGGATTTCATCTGCCGAAGATATTTGCTCCATATCAGCATTTGCAGTCGTGAGTTTAGCTAAGCTTCTGATTTTATTTCTAGATCTTAATTTACCCACTTCAGTCTCAACCCTTTTATCCTCAAATCCTAGAACTTCACCTTTCCCTTATTTACTTTTACCACCTATACCAACCATAATAGATACAGACCTTAATACCGATAGAAAAACAATTGAAAGTGAGCGAGTCTGTAAAACTTAGTTGCGTTTTGAGTCTACGACCAACTTCGAAGATGTAGGCGTTATAAAAGGTATATTACTTTCTAAGTACGACCCATCTATTTTATCAATAATTCGAAATCTACATTATAAAAGTGATCATTTAATAGGTCAACATAAGACAAAATTGAAATAGCATCTGCCGCTGCTCGCTGCAAAATTATACTTATAGATCGAGAGAAAGCTAAAAACGAACACGCTAATGAAATAAAAATAACTATGCACAATAATGCCCGTAACATTAAACTAATAGTAAAAAAGCTATTTCGATATCACAATAAACGAGATTTATTAATAGCTTAAGTGCAAGTTGGCCGTAGAGATGTCGCTGCTAACTTAGCCTATATTTTGTACCTCTACCTAGCTAAATTATTCGAGAAATTGTGCATCAATCAAAAGTATCAGATATCAAGTAACAGATATCCAATCCCTTATATTTTACATAAAGTTTGCTTTTTGTAAAACAGGTAAGGGTCAATTTGAAGTATCATCCTCATCTATACCTAAGATCTCTTCCAATGATTCAATGTCAAAATAGATAACTTCAAAAACATACCTACTTACATCGTACCTTACAAAATAGTTAATACTTCTACTACAAGTGTTAACATCGTAATGAATAAGCATGGTTTTCCCAAGACTAGATTTAAGCTAAGCGCTATCTAAGAGGTTATAGGTCGAAGTAATATGGACCAGTGTCGTAAAAAACCGACGGTACAGTACAAAAGTGAGTACCAAAATACTATCCAAAAAGTTTACTCTGCACATATGGCCGACATCTACACAAATATTTAACAAACTTCATATACAAGTTTTGAACAAATATTTGGTTACAAATGTTGGACATATATACTAAGCCTTATTATCTGAACACCTAATTAGTGATACTGTAAATAGTTTGTCAGTTAAAGACTTCGAATGGCTACTAATACCGAGTCTCAATTATGGACTTTAGGATCTTACTAAGAAATGTTAATATCCTTTGAAACTATCACATAAGTAGATATATTTTAGTAGATATTGATATATTTCTACGTTATATTTGTAATGATAGTCATATTAGCGGAGTAATTTTGTCAATTTAGTCAAAATAGGAGCAATTGATTGTCAAGAATCAAGAAGTTTCGCACCGTGCAATTTAGCTAAGCTTTTAAGCTGCATTTTAAACCTAATCAACAAAATTTTCAAATTTTCATTAAATAAATTTATTTAAATTGAAAAATGAAATTAACATGATCCAGACAATAGAATTTCTAAAATTCCAAAAACAATCTACTTCTTTGTGACATCCTCAAGACTTGACTGTGGTGATTTCGCGAGCATCGTCAGGGATCTGAAATCAAATAAAATTACTAATAAGTATAATGTTATTTAAAAGCCTAATAAATAATTCGATATAACCCTTGTGAATATATTATATAACAAAGAAAGCGATGAGAGAATGGATAACTTAACACCTAGTTATTTTTCTCAAGGGTATTTTGTTAAAATACGTCACTCCATGCTTCGATTATAATAATGTGAATAGCAATTTTACAAATTCACGACAAACCAAAATAAACTAAAAAACGGAAACAAAGTTACTCAAGCGCAAAAAATTATTTGAGAAAAAATGGTGATGAGCAAAATAATTGTAAAAGCAATATAATATAAACAGTGTACCTATTTGTCGAACTTTTCTTGAGAGTGACTTAAACAATAGCAGCTGCAATGATAACATTACGATTTTATTAGGTACAATTTTGACTGAATAATAGCTTAATGATAAATATCGAAAAATAGGGGAAACAAATAAAACAATAAAGCTACGAAGCAATTACGTGAAGGTGAATTTAAAACAAAAGTAAAGTGAAAATGCACATATAAAAAAAGATAAAAGGTTTTTAGATACATATAATCTTGCTATAATAAATATCAATAGCATTGAATTCTAAGACTAAGTAGTGCCTATTCTATTTATTGCAATAACGAATATTATTTTTTATTCTAAAGTAATCATTTCTTTATTATAAGCTACCTTCTTTGCGCCGGTACAGGTGGAGAAGGTTGAGTAGTCGGTGGCAGAGATGCAGGGCAACTACCAGATAGAGTTGGTTGACTGTCATCTTCTTCTTCCCTCCGTTCTCCTGCAATAGGTTTCATTCATGTTACAGTAAAAAAAGTATTTTTTTGGATATCCTAAAATATATTTTCCTTGAAATATACAATTAAGTCTTCTGTATAATTACAGTATTTAAAAAAGCTTAACTGATAATTTAGAATTGTTGTTGTATTATATACTGCTACGCATGTGGGTAAGATTATTATGTAATATATTTATAGTTGATTGGAAATCTATACCTCGAATTATAGGCGTGTCTCCGATGTAGAACGTTGCGGCGGGTGCCTCAACAGTAGCTTCTCTCACAGAGTTGTCTCCGCTGACAGCACTCAGAGTGTCAGTACTGTCGAACATGATAGTACGTTCCTTGGCTTTTGGTATCTTCCCATCCAATTCCTAAAACAGAAAGAGGTATTAAAATTCCATTGATCTCACCTGTCATAGTATTCTTATAACTCTACCTTTAAAATTTTTGTTATGCATTTCAGGTACAGCTTAGATATTTTTTGTTAATTTTCAAATTTTTTCATAAAAATGACTCGTTTACAAGTCATCTCATAATTGATGTGTAGTAGGATTTTGAATGACTTACCAGCCGTTCTGTATCAGAGTCTGGTTCGTGAACTCCGTATTCGTGGGAATAATGTTCACTTGTGGACTGGTGCTCTAAGCTCTCCATCTGCACCGCCGTCACAGGGTCCAAGGTGTCCAAAGAGGATACCATGGTGTTCGACCCTGGAGGGTGAACCGCTGTTATCTTTCTGATTAGTATCAAGCTTGGTGGGATAGCAATACATACGAAAATCATACACGGTTATATTATAAGCGAGGATGAGAGCATCTGTCTGTAACTTCAAAGGTGACTGATTAAACACAACATGCTAAATATGTATTTATGATTCAAGAAGAAGCGATAATAGAAATGGATTACATTCATAATAGTTTTACACACATAATAATATGATGCCATATTGCTAATCCAAATGTCCCAAATTTTGGTTATCTATAAATATGGGATGAAGCTTAATAATGTCTTCTAGCTTGGTTAGGGAAGCAAGCATAACAATATCGATACTGAATAAGAATAACATTACGGCCATTGTATAGTCAAAATATATTTAGATAAATGATGCAACATTAGGAAATGGTTTTTCTTTAGCAAATAATCACAATTGTGAAACAAAATTAAGATAACTCTTTATTAAAACCAGGAATGAGTAGCTCTCCTTTTCAATAGACTTCCCGAACTTGTGTATATTTCGTCTGATATATTTTTTACATTAGAATTAAGAATCTTCCGTAATTATGTTACAACTTGAATATACAACAACATTCTACCAATATACATATCAAAGTTATACGAATCCTTACCTCCTGATGTTAGACTTCCTGTCATAGGTGTATCAACTTCGTAATTATATGTGGCTCTGGTAGCATTCGAGCTCGTCGCTTCGAGGCTGTCAGTGCTGCCCAGCATCAGATCGGCACGCGCCCTAAATAAATTAAATATCCATAGTTCGTGCTATTTTAAGCGAATACATACTATAAAATTTAGCATGATTCTAATAATTACTATTTAAAAATAATATTTCCACGTACCGACTAAAACTGCCAGAAGAACTTAGTTCTTCATCTTGACCGCTCCACGAACCACTTGCAGGATCTGTTAAATGTTTACCAGATAGAGATACAGTGCTGTGAGCTACCGACCTCCCAGAGGAAGGCGATAGTTCACGCACTGCGCTCCCTTCCCTAGAAAAATCAAGATCTTCGGGCCTATCTAAAGACATTATTATAGTTTGTCTAGACGTAGTCACTATTTCACCCTCTGAAGTTTGTCTTTCGATCACAGTCATCAAACTGTCCATTTCTGATGGTTGCGATGCTAGCGATGAGGACATCTCAGAGCCAAATGACATCCCACTTTCATCAAATTGAGCTGGTCTTGCGGGTATGTCTATCGCTCCGTCTCCTTCAGTGCTAGTAACGGTTTCTGAAACTTTCTTTCCGTCTACAAATCTTTGTTGGATAACAGTAGTAGTTCGCACAACTTCTATGACTCCACCCTCCATCACGGATGTGCTGGATGTTTGTTCCTTCTTCGATTTTTCTTCTTGGTCTAAAATTTTCATCATTTCCTCGCAATCACCTGGTATCGATTCTGCCGATCCGTCACTAGGTGCTGCAGCACAAACGAATGATGACGACTTTTTGCATTCTTCGACCACCTCTTCTGGTTTTGTTTGAGACGTTTCGGGTTCCGGCTCGGGAACGAAAAATGCACCTCTGTCGTCATATTTCTTAACTGTTACAATCTTAGGTGTAACTTGTCCTTGCATTTTCTGTTCTAAGGCCATTTGTTGCTCAATAAGCTTTCGAATTGCTGCTGAATCAGCTAATAATTTTTGGGATGGACTACCGTAACTCC
This sequence comes from Spathilepia clonius, assembly GCA_018250295.1. Classification (NCBI taxonomy): domain Eukaryota; kingdom Metazoa; phylum Arthropoda; class Insecta; order Lepidoptera; family Hesperiidae; genus Spathilepia; species Spathilepia clonius. The sequence continues at coordinate 7,188 of DWRA01000106.1, forward strand.
CTACTTTTTGAGATGGACTTCCGCTTTTTTGTGATGGACTTCCAGTTTTTTGGGAAGGACTGCCACTCTTTTGACCAGGACTACCACCTTTTAATGGCGGACTACTTTCCGAGCTACTGTCATAAGATCGCTTTTCTTGTTCGAGGAAACTTCCGCTTACAACTTTAGGATCTGCTAATAAAAGAGCTTCTTTTTGTTTCGCTAATAATTCAGCCTTTATGGCCTCAAGACAAGCAGATTCGAGTCCTTCAAACTCCTTCAAACTAGAAATAGATATATCATCGCCTTGGCTCCTGCTAAGAATATAACGTCGTGGTAAAGAACCATTTAACGAGTCCTGAGAAGATGATGAATGCTGCTGATACTGTTCCATTAAGGCCCTTTCAAGATTTTCGAATTCTTGCAACGAACTAATAGATATATCATCATTTTCTCCTTTAATTCTAAATCTCATGCGGGATGCCATTTCAGATTCGGAATAACTTCCATAAGAATTTCTATAACTGCCGTAACTTCCTATCGATTCTTTTTGTGAGCTCAAACTGCCAATTCTGCTTGCATCAAAATCTGTCATTTCTTCTTCCTTAATATCTTCCAATGGAACTCTTTCGTAATCATATCTGGGGTCGCCTTCAAATTGCATCTGTATCCAGCGTTTTCCTGCTTCTATTTCAGCTAATTCCTGAGCTTGCATTCTTTTTTGTTCAATCTCGTACTGGAGTAATTCTTCGTCAGATAGGGATCCCGACGTGCTACTAGTACTTTCTTGTTTTTTAGTTTTCGATAAATATTCTTCAATGTCAATATCGTGGCGCTTCACATACCTCTTTTGTGACATTATCTGCACACTTTTGCCTTCAGGGTCGGTTTCTTGCGCTTCTTTAGCAACTTCTTCTATTACAACGAAATCATCCATCTCACTCGGCTTATCTACCATTTCAAACTCGTCACTGGTAGGCGATTCTTGCTCTTTCTCATATGAGTGAAGAGTTCTTTCTTCAGTTGTGATTACAAGTTCGGATCTGCTGCTCTCCGTAATGAGATCAGATTTAAGTTCAGGCGTTTCAGATATATCGTACATATCATCAAGTACATATTCCCGTCCATTGTCAGTCGAAAGGGAACTTTGACTTGGTGCAGATAAAGGCGTATGTGGCGTGGACAAATGTTCATGTGTTTTCAAACTCGACGTAGAACTTTGCTTACTTTCAAGTTGCGCTTCAGGTGATTTATCAACAGACTTTTCAGCTTTTGTTTTAGGTACAGAAGAATCACTTTTAGATTTCAGAATTTCTTCATACTGTTTAGATCCTACAGGAATTATGTCATCTTCAACATCCACAAATTCTCTGCGACTTGGTGGTCTTTCTGAAATGGTAAATGGTACCACACTAACATCAGGTACAACTTTCACCACACATTCCTCCTCTACTTCAGCATGAGTAGATCGTGGTGTACTTTCAACAGTTTCAATGGTACTTTTGACAATTAGTGTATCATCTTTCAATTTTTCTTTAGGTGTAGAAGACAAACTACCAAACTTTTCAATTTCCTCATACTCAGCAGATCCAACTGGTATAATTTCACTCTCTAAATCCACAAATTCTCTTTGTGGTCTATCAACTTTGGTAACAGAAAAAGGAATGGCATGCTCTTGATCGGCAGTAGATTTCGTTATAGTTTCCTGAACCTCTTCTTTATCCAATTCTGGTTGAGATTGTGATGAAGATACATCAATTTTAGAAATAGATGATGAGAGAATTTCATCTGTTTTTAGCTGGCTGGATATTGTCGTATCAGATCCTTCTTTATCTTTGGAAGAATCTTCATCAAATTCAGTACTTTCGGAGGGACCTTCTATAGGAAAATGTTCTGGTATCAGATCTTTGGGTTGAAAACGCATTTCATGTGACCTCTTCATTTTTCCAACTAGTTCAACATCATCAGATTTATTTCCATCTTCATCGCCAGATATTTCCTCATCACTAACGTCTTTTAGTTTAACTTGATCTTTTTCAACTTCATGTAGAAATTGTTCCACATATGTGCTGCTCTCCATCAATTCTTCTTTTAACTCATTAGCTGAAGGTACTAGTGTTTCTGAGGCATCTGATATATCAATACTAGCTACGTGGCTAGATCCATCTGAGTCAAGACTTTTCATACTATCTCTTGAAGCAAGTGAGCTACCTGCGGTGTAATAATCCTTGGATGTTCTAAGCGACTGTGAAGAAACGTCATGACTTGTAAGTGCAGTTTCGAAGTCCGTGCCACTTTGAGCTGTCATCATTACTTCGACATCGGAAGACAAAGGCCTGCTTTCTGAGTTTTCAAAACTGTGATAATGACTTTCTCCCGAACTAGACCAACCTTCAACTTCCGAAGCAGAACGCCTTTCGACTACACTTACTTTAGTTTTTATGTGTTTCTGTACCCTTAGTTTTACTTCAGGGCTTCCTTTTGAAGAACCCTCACGGTCGGAATAACTTTCTGTTTCTAAAATTGAATGTGGACCACTGTCCGACCTCAAAGATACGTCAGCAGATTCCAAAGGTGGACTAGATTCTTTGATTAGGATCGTTTCCTTATCTTCATCGGAAATTGTAGTCTCTTCTTGAGAACTCAGCTTTTGCGAAATACTGTCTGACTTTTGACTGTCCAGAGCCTTATCGTCTTTTACTAAATGTAACTGAGTCTTTTCATGATCATCTGCGTGTTGGGGTTCTTCACTTATGACTTCTGGTCTATCTGGGCTAATTAGAAGTTTAAACTGAAATTCTGAGGGTGATTGTTTGTACTTTATGCTTCCATCACTTTTTTCACTTATTATTTCAACTTGTGCTGCCTCAAGAGATTGCTTGACTTCATCGATGGTTTTTTCCAAAACTGATAAGTCAGCAAGCGGCTGAGCAGACATGAGTGTATCAAAATCCACCTTTTCTGATTCAAGTTTCGTAGCATGAAACTCGGCAGAGGAGAGATCAGTATCATAGCCACTACTGCAAATATCTTCGACACTCTTCTCTTTAAGTAATTTCATCTCTTCCTTCCTATGATCAGTTCCAGTCAAGTATGCAGAATCGGCTTCAGTTGAAAATTCGGAGGGATGTAAAGTTTCTGCGCTGACTGTAGAGTCCATGGATTTCTGAAGGATTTCGCCTTCATGAGACTCTAAGGACTTAACCATACACTCTGTGTCAATGCTTTCTCCAGATTTAATCATAATGTCCTTCGAAGTAGTGCTAATGTCGTCAGATATTTCGTAAGTACTTGGCGACATGTCTGCTTTAGGGGTTTTAGGGGTTGCATCCGTTTTCACTTCTCCAAATGGTTTGATTTCTAACACAGTATCGCTATCAGAGCTTTTAGTTGTTGTGCTAGCTGTATCAAATGTATCAGATTTAAGTGTCAGCGTTCGTTGTATTTCATCTCCCGTAGCCGAAGTAACTTTTTGGATAGACACTTCTAAAATTTGATCCTGTATTTGATGCAAGGGTAATTTAACAGGTGATTTCGTTACTTTTTCTTTTTTTGGTGTTTCGCTTGCTTTATCATCATGAGGTAAATCGGGAGCCATCTCAGATTCCGAGTGGGTATCTTGGCTTCCTGTTCGACTAAACGTACTCTTAATAGGTGAAGTCGAGACCTTAATTTCTTTTATAAAATCAACCTCATATACTTCATCGTCCTTTTTAAACGATTTAGATTTACTTTTTGGACTTGTTTCAGATGAATCTCGTCTTTCAGTGGCTTCGCTTTTAAAACTGGGGGCATGAGATGCATCTGAACTAAGGTCATCGTGTTCTTTACTCTCTATTACTGACTCTTCCTTGTGATGTTCTGTTTTTGAACTCACTACCTTGCCTTTTTCAGATACTTCAACACTTGATACTACTTCATCTTTTTCAACAATTTTAAGTGTTGAATCAACGAATGCTACTCTTGATTTCATATCCTCATCTTCTTTTATATCTTCTAATTCTTCAGGTTCTGTAAAATATTCTTTCCCCCATTGCTCGTGCGAAAGATCCCTTTCCGAAATTTTTACTTCATGCTTCTTTTTAACTGTATCATCTTTAAGAGCAGTCATTCTTTCCTCTGATTTAGTTTGTCTGCCAGTATATAAACCTTGTTCAGAAAACTCCCGCTCCACTTTGACTATATCTGTATCATCAGTACTCCGTAATACAGTTTTCGTTTCAATATCTGAACGTTTAGCCATGGCTTCATGAGCCTTTTCCAATTTCTTTTGAGAGCTTTCAGTTTGGTCACCATCTCTTCGGATCATTGTTTTCTCTTTCATTTCGTGTTCTTGTCCTCTTAATTCATGCGTTGTTTCTGTTTTAATTACTAGCGAATCATCATCAGAAGAAGAGACTTGTTTAGTCTCTGAAAAGTATTCCTGTCCTGAAATCTTTCGTGTTTCAGTTTCCTTGTGAGTTAACACTGTGCTGAAATCATCAGTAGTTCCGAGTCTAGCGACCATGCTGGACATAACGGCATTTGGATCAATACTTTGGAATTTTAATTGTGGGCCCTCAATAGTTTTGTGAATAGATGACGATGAAGTGGAAGCTTCAACTCGCGATTCTGAGAAAAATGTCTCAGATGAAGTAGATTTCTGCATCTCTTCCATTTTGACGGCTAATTGTTCTTTCTTGATCTGATCGATCACATCAATGCTTTTTTCGATAGTGCGATCGACAAGTTCTATAGCACCACTTGTAATAGTTGGTTGGTCGACGTTTACGAAAGTTAAGTTATCAGCAACATGTTTTGTTGGCGATTTAGGTCTAGCTGCCTCGCTAAGTGCTTTAGACGCTTGTGTTAACATATCTGAAAAAGGAAAAGACGTTTATTAACATCCATCATTAGTCAGATAATTTGTATGTACATTTAAATGGAAAGAAATAATAATAAAAATAAAATATTTGTATGTATATAATTTTAAAATTTGGATATATTATATTGCTCTCAGTGTATGGACATTGGCTTTTAAATAAATATAGAACGAGGCCAGTGAATGTGCCTAAGCAGTTCATTTTATCATGATATATGCCAATGCGAATAAAAATGACAGAATAGTGGCGAAAGCTTGTGATGATACAATGGAGAAAATAAACACAGGACGATTCTGAATCAAAGCGAAACATTACTCAAAGATGAATTAGTACAATGTGTAAACAAAATCAGTGACGGAAAAAAACTTGTTTCTCTAGGAAGATTAAAAAGCGACAATAATGAAACGAATATGATATTCCACTTCTGCTCATGAGTCCACTTACCTAAAGCAACGTAAGGGCTCCGCAAGAAAGAAAGTAAAATTTACTGTGCTGATAAATTTTAGCATAACGTATGTGATTTGGCAAATATTACACATCTCATATTGGTAGGTTAATCTTTATTTGTTGCAGTGTTAATGTGTCCCTTATTACATATTTATTTACTACGCGATAAATGATACACACACATTAATACTACACACGTGTTATATTAACTAGATTTTCTCAAATCGATGATTTGTTACCATTTTCTACCTACGTGGGAGTGAGAAATACATGCGGTAATTGGCTGATAATGAAATAGTGTGGCAAATAAGGATCATACAAATAATTTCTCTTCTACTAAACTATGCTATGAGTAAAGTTTCGCCATGACTCTACTTTGCCACTACTTGCATTAAGCTTATGCACTTTTTGTTTTGAATTTTTAGATAAGCTATCATATTTATAGATAAATTTCATACAAATATTACATATTATAGAAAACCTTGGTCCATGTTACATATTTAGTCTTTAATTTGTAATTTTCGTTGTGTTACTCGGATAATTTTGGGTTTTAATATATTTTTGATAATTTTGGATTTGGGAAAAATAGAAGAGGGGATTGATAATTTTCTTGAATCTATAATGTTGTATACTGACCACTCTGATGGGCTTCTGTTTCACTAATTAGGCTATCACCAGCAGATGACGCTCTAGGGGACTGGCGACTGGCGTCCAGGAACGATGATTCCGAACCTACATGAAACGATGACAGTTAGCGACTACCGAGCCAATAGTGCTGTTAACGCAGTGGTTCCTAACCTTGGACTACCGCCTGGGCCTGTCGGAGTCATTTGACATCAGTGCAAAAGTGTTTAAATTTTGGCGAACTTTATACCTACTTCTTGTGGACCATCGGATGAGAACCAATGGTCTAGTATTACTGAGTGTATGAGATGAAAAAAATAATCGGTTTTTAGTGTACACTTCAGCCTGACATGAGTGTTGTGTGATGATACTACGAGGATTTAAATCATTTTGTGTACCTTAGAATTAGTGATTTACTGGTAATTCTCATACGAAACGTTGATTAATAAATCCATTAAGTCAGCATAAAAAATACATTAATTGTTGAACTGTGAACATTAAAATGTTCAAACAATGGTAACGACTATAAAACGAATGTTTCTTAATTGTTAATTAAATACCTCTAAGTTGCAAGCCTGTCTGTTTATCTCCGGTTTCTGTTTTTGCTCTTATGCTCAAATCTACAGGAGAAGGAGGTGGCGTCTTTGAAAACTTCGAGATGAGATCTGTTAAAAAAAGGTTAAGATTAAGCTAATTAAAATATTAAAACATGTGATCTAAAATAAGTTCTATTTTATTTAGCGTATAAACAACTACTTCTAAATATCATTATTATGGCGATTCTTGGGTCACTTCTTTTTTTCCATAAAAGAAGAGACACAGAGTATCTCGTGTTATTAAAATTAACAGATTTAATATCCTCCGACTCCATAAGAGTTGAATCTATAAAAGCTTGCAATTAAATAGAAATGTTTATATATTTTTTAATCTTAAGCATTAAGTTTAAGATAAAAAATATATGATCAAATAATAAACCAATACAAACCATGTGTGACGTGGCTTGAATCAATTCTGATTAATGCACCTTGAGCAGATATTTCTTCCAGAAGATTCGAACACCTCCTATTTAATTCCTTCATGTCTGGGGCTTCGGTATCATCTGCGATTTGATCATCTGGCTTCTGAGTCTCCTCCTTCGCCTTCTCATCGGAACTCAGTATTTCAGTAACTGTTTCTAAAGGCACTATCTCAGTAACACTGGCTCCTGCTTTTGTTATTTCTGATTCAACTTCCCCAATCTTCTTTTCAGCTTCTTTGATTATATCTTTCTCAGATTCGGATTTTTCCGATAATTTAGTTTTTTCTGTTGATTTTTCGTCTATTTCACTCAACAATTTACTCTCAGTAAATACCGAGGTTTCTTGAGAGGAGCTTGTAGAAATTTTAACAATTTTAGATAACGATCTTTCTTCTTCTATAAACTCTTTACTTATAGTTATGCCGTCTGATGCATCTGATGCTAATGTCTTTGATACGTCAAAAGACGAGTGGTCTTCTGAGAAAGTTTTTTCATCAATAGAGCGTGATGTTTCCCTAACACTCTCTATTGAGACTTTTGAAAAATCCTTAGTCAAATCAGCAGTAGAGTCTTTCGAAAGTTCGTTTGTAGCGAAATCTCTAGATGTATCTTTACTATCTATTGATGATTTTGAGTAGTCCTTGGTTAAATCAATAGATTTTTTTGACAAATCTGGAGTACCTCGGTCTTCCCCTTGTTCTTCTATCTTTGAATCTTCTTTAGTTTCCATTGAAGTTCTAGAAGGATCTTTAACTAAATCTGCTCCACTGATTTTTGAGAAATCAGCGGACGTTCCATCTTCCAACACAGACTTTTGATCTTCATCAGATGATTTAGTGGATGTTAAAACTACTGTTGTTACCGAAGACTCAGTAGTTGACTTTGATGCTATGTCTGCTCGTATAGTACTATCAACAAGATGTATTTTCTTGACGGCTGGTTTATCATCATCAATTTTCATAGAAGGTTTATCAGCGACGACAGCTTCAGAAATTTCTACTTTGGATGGTTGAAAGGTTTCTTGCTCATCTTCGGGGTATTTTGTTTCTTCTCCAAGAAAATCACTCTGGAATATGGGGAAGTAAAACAATATTGTTGATTAAAAAAACATTTCAAATATTAAGTTATGTAAGATGAAGTTTGGACTAAGGTTCGAACACAACCCTTTAATTTAATGTTCTTAAGTTTTTTTATGATGATATAAAAGTAACGTTTGTAAATACTAGCAATATATAATTGCTGTATATTTAATCAGAAAGGAAATGTATAGCAGTGAAAGGGTAATAAGTCAATAATAATCTCGATAAATTACCTCTTTTTCTGGGAAGTCGTCTGCATCGTCAAGCGAATCAGTCCTTATTTTTCTGGTATCAAAACTGGACGTAGGGGCTTTAGCGTCTAAATCAGAGGTAGGTTCAATTATTTCCAAAACCTTTGCTTTGTCCATGTCTGAAACAGGAGTGTTTTTTAATAAAGGATGTAGTTTTCTAGATATAATGTGCTTATTAAAGTAATATTTAATGTATGTGTATTTAAATTTTAATACTATCTGAAGGCCGGATACAGATATACTATTACGCCAAAAAGTAATTTGGAGGAATTAAGAGAAAATATGCCTTATAACACCCGTCAAAACCAACCATGTACTACTATTATAAGAGAACGCGACGCTTAATAAGTGCTACTAGTATATCCTACCTAAGCCACAAAATGTACATCACCTAATTACTTTATATCATTGCAGTGCAGGGAAAAATACAAAAATATAGTAATTACAATGTCTTTTAATCTTACCAGATTCTGAATCTGTATAAATTTGTTCTTCAACCTCATCTGGAGAACTTTGAACGGAGAAGGTTCTAGTATGTTTCTTTTTCGGCATAATAACAATCTCGCCGCTATCCCTAGAGAGAGATTTTATTAAACCTGGTCGTTCCTTGACAAACCTTTTGGTCTCTTCAAACACTACTTCCTTTTTTGTTTCAATATCTTTATCCTTAACATCTTTAGAAGTATCCAAATATTCTTCAACAGTAGTTACAGCTTCTTCTATGATTGAATCTACAGACACTTGTCCTGCAATATCTTGAGGTTCTGTTGGTTCCACAAGAACCTCTTCTGTTGACAAATCTACGTCTTCTGAGGCTTGTTTAATTATTATCTCTATATTATCTGCCATTTGTTTCATGGCAGAATCGGATTTCTTGATCCCTGTTTTGATTTCATCGTCTTTTAAAGAACTTGTGGTAGAAGGTTCTACTTTGATAGGTTCTTCATCTACTTCCGTATCAGATTCTGCAATTCTCTCTAGAGAAATTGCTGGACTGATACATGAATGTCGTCTTTCCTCTTTAACAGGAACTTTGGTATCATAACTTCTCTTTTCAGTGTCTGTTGTCATTTCTTTAGTCATAGTTTTCATATCTTTTTCTGTAACAGGGCTTCGAGCAGCTGCGGCAATTGTCCCTTTTTGCAAAATATCGTCAATTACAGGTTTCACTTGTTCTTTTGTTATTTCTGCAGTATCTTGAATATCTTTAACTTCTACCTTTTTTACAACCTTTGTGTCAATTATATTTTCTGATAAGTCGAATTTTCCCAAAGTATCAGTCCTTATTTTGGTCACGTCAAATTTGGACTCACCAGTAAATTTCTTCGATTCAATTTTTTTGGACGTTTCACTCTTACTCTCTACTGTAGTTTCAGTTAATGAAGTCGGTTCATCTAAGTCTGAAGATGTCTGTATTATTTCCACATGTCTGGTGGAAATGATTGGTTCAGATTTTACAATAGATGTTGTAAATATTTCTTTTTCCATGATTGGCTCCGAGGATATTTTTTCAGAGACGATTTGAACTTCTTTTGGTAGTTTAATAATTTCAGTTAAAACAGCACTACTTGTTTCAGACTTAGTTATTGTTTCTGTGACACTTGTTCTTGTTCTTTCACCTTCAGCTGTTTTGGTTACTTCTGTTACCGTGACTCTAGTAGTTACTTCTCCATCGGGAGCCGTAATAGTTTCAGTAAGTGTAGTGGTTGTCGTATTTCCGTCAACTTTTGTAGATTCAACAATACTAGTTGTCGTTTTCTCTTCAACAACAGGTTTTACAATTTCTATGACACGTGTAACTGTTTCTTCTTCTTTAACAGGCTTTATGGACTTAGTGATTGTTGTTGAGGAAGTTACTTCTTCGAAAACTTTGGTAGGTTCCATCACGGTGGTTACTTTTTCTGTACTCTCACGTTTTAACTGTTCTTCACGTTCACGGCTTAAGAACTGACTTGTAATAGTTTTGTCTGGTTGCGAACTAGGAGTAAAAATAATATTTTAATATACGTATAAGTAAAACGAGTTTAATGGAATAAGCGTAACATTTTATACAAAACCACTACAGTAGTCAAGATCACAGATACTTTCCGACTCCTGATTAAGTTAGAAATTTTTATTTTACTCATTATGTACGGATACAAACCAGAACAAATAAACATTGTACTACTATATAACAGTAGAAAGAAATAAATAAATGACGGTCTGGTGGCAACTTATACAAACTACATAGAGTTTAATCGATTTAAAAAAAATGCAATTTATAAATATATCTTACCCAACTTCAGCAATGTGAGGCAGTTTATGTACGTATTCTTCAGGGAATGCTTCAACATCATCTAAGGAATCACCGTGCGTCAATTTGGCTAACTTAGATTCACTTGCTTTTCCTGGAAGGTATAATTAATATAAATCTCTGGTTTCGAAATTTTATCAGGTGACAAAAAGATGGTTATATTTTTCGAGAGTACGTATATCTATTTCTATGGTGAGGGCTGTGGCATATCAAAATTGATGGTTTAACGCTCGTAATAAATATTAATCATTATATCCAATTTTTGTGTAAGAAACATCCAAGATTGATAATCGATTGATAAATCAATCAATCATCAAGATTATCGATTCGAAAATTCGAAATAAATTAATTGTTATTAATATCGGACGTTTAACATAGGTAAAGCGTTTAACATAAATAAAAAAAATAAGTTCTCGCACGTGACTTTTTTATGCAGTTGGGTTCTCGTTTTTAAATCACGTGACATATATTGTCTCTTTGTTTTGTGAAAGTATTCAGTACCATTAAGACTAACAGCCACCTTTATTTATATTTATGCACAAATATATTTACCAGAAACTTGCGGTTTTATCTCAGTTTCTTCTTTTACTTCAACTTTTTCTTTACCAGTATCAACGTGTGTTCCTTGGGTTGCGATGTCATCTTCTGATTCTTCGAATGTATAATCTCTCGATTCTGTTAGACTGTGGGCATCAGATAACCGTTTCTCGTCTAGACGCAACTCGCTCACAGAACCAGAGCCTGCTGATGTTACAGACTGACGCTTTATCAAGTCAACTGGAAGAAAGAAATACTTAAAATGTTTTTTGACATTTTAACGAGGTAATGTCGGCAGTGTTTAGGGAACTCTTTCAAAGTATAATAATTTGGATGAATCCTTTTATACGTAATTACTTATTTTTAATTGTTAATATATTTAATAAGGTTTTATACAGTTTTTTATTATTGTATGCTTTTTATTGTTTAGTTTAGATAAAATATATCATATCTATTTTTAGACTTATATTCATTAGACTCGTTCATGCATTGTTTTAGGTGGGTGTTTCTTATTTGTAGCAAACAACTCAGTGAAGTGTTCTATACTCTGTCATATTTTTATGTCAGCCAGTAATTAACAATAAAAAGCGCTTTTAAACAGTTATTAAAAACTTACCCTTTTCGGTTATTTCTTCTTTTAATAATTGAGATTTCGAATCCACTTTTTCAATATCACGAATAATGTCTTTTACGGATTTTGTAACCTCAGCTTCTTGTAAGGGTTGTTCCTTAATTTCTTCTTCCTCCGATGAAGTTTTCTTATCGGTTACAGCGTCTTCAGAACTTATTCTGTCAGAAATACCTTCAGACGACTTGCGGTCAGATATTTCTATTTCTCTGCTACTTTCTGATGAAATTTTATCGGATGGTTCATCTTTATCAGATCTATCTATTTCTTCTGCTTCAGTTACAAACATCTGGAATTCTTGTTTGAGCTTCGGCGGTTCAACGTCCACTTGTAAATCACTGAGCTTTGTAATAGAAATAGATTCAGTTCTTGAATGGCGTTTAGGTGTCATTTTTTTGAATACAGCATCTGATTCCCTGCTCGAGTCTGAATCTTGCTTTTCCTCGAGGGCTTTAGGATCAATTTTAATAGCTGTGAAACCAATACTTTCTTCGAATTTCTCATCACCAAATCCACTTCCGGAGTCCGCCGTTTCTTCATATTCAGCTCTTTCATCAAAATCGGATGAAGAAACTTTAGCTTTAACGTCAGATTGATCTGATTTCAAGGACTCAGCTTCAGAATGTCGTCTAGAATCTGTGTGTTCAGAATCTTCTAGCGAATCTGAGTAAATTCGTTTGGAGAAGAAACATTCTTGAACAGAATCATCTTCGGGAACAGTTTCTATAAATTGACGTGCTTTTGCACTGATGACTGGAGATTCTTTAGGTGAGGCCTGTAATACAAATATGTATATCAAAAATTTAAATATCTTAGCAGATAAACAATTTTTACATAATAATGTGAGGTTTTTTAAGGCCTCTTACAAACCTTTTGTTCTGATGGTGTAAGACTCGGTTGAACTTGAGCGCTATGTTGCTTTTCATATTTCAAAAATTCTAACGTTTCATCTCGTACAGAAGTTTCTTTCCTTTCAGTTGTAACTTCAGAAGATACTTCTACTACTTTTTCTAACAACTCCTTGTCAACCATTGGTTTGTGAGCTGGACTGGTACCAATTTGATCTTCTAAATCCGAAAATTGTGATGCTTCGTCTAATGAATCACTTCTATGCTTTGAATAGACCTAAAATTTCGTTTATATATTATTATAACTAACTAGTAATATAAGATACTTAATACTCCTTTAAATAATGTCAATAAGTTTTAGCGCAAATATATAATATATAAGTAAACTGTATGAAATAATTAATCGTACCTTCGATTCAGTTTGAGAAATGAAACTAACGTCTCGTTCAGTGCTTTGTTGTAGGTCTGCTAATGAATCTGCTTTATCAAACGCAGAGGGCGCAGAAGATTCTTGAGATACTTTGCGACCAGTCAATTCTTCGGAGCCCATAGAATCTGTTTTAGTATGTTTACTAACTTCTGACTTCGTACTAGTAACTGACTGTTGAGTTTCCGCCTAAAATAGTATATACAATGAAATAAGAATTAATAAAAAGATTATAGATGCAAAGAAAAAGACACTAAGAATTTATATTTTGTAACTGTTTATTACCTTGTCCTTTATTTTTTCGCTGACTGATACATCTTTCTCTTCTAATGCTTCTGTGATTTCTTCCTCACTAACTTTCGTTCGCAATTCTTCTGTTAATTGTTTCTCTATTTTATGATCTTTAATAGAAACAGCTTGATCATCCTTCTTATCGTCGTCGTCAGATTTCTTGTCTGCGTCCTTATCGTCTTTAGGTTCGTAAGTATCAGGTATTTTATGTAGTGTAAATTTGTCTCCCTCCATTTTAGATTTCAGCCTTTCTTTCTCAACTTTTATGGTTGTTTGAGATTCAGTTTCCGTTTCTGAATCTGTAGATTTCTTTAGGAACTCACTGTCTTCTTCAGAGGAAACTTGCACTAAGGTCGAGTCTGTTCTCATTGTTTTAGGGAAAGCTTTTGATTTTTCCTCTTGCTTTATTTTTGAGTCAAACTGTTGTATCGTTTCTTTTACTGATTTCACGCTTTCTTGTTTTTCTGTATGCACAATTATCTTTTGAGTTTCTATAGTCGACATTTGTCTCGATTGTTCTCGAACAAATTCCTGGGTATATTCAATTCCCTGTTCTTGTTCTAACGTGTGCTTTTTTAGAGCTTCTTTCGTTAATTTAATAGGTATTTTTGATGTTTCCAATGATGGTTCTCGTGACATTTTTGTCTCGAATACATGGATTTTGTCTCTTAACGTAGCTTCAGCAACATCTTTTTCTTCTTCCATTACCAAATCGGGTGACTTTTCACCATCCTCAATCTTTTCTTCCAGCCTAGCACTATCAATTTCTTTTTGCGATATTATATCTTTAGCATGCGTTTCAATTTTACTTTCAATAGATTGTTTTATTTCTGAAGTTTCAGTTGTTATCGACTTTCGAGGTGTAATTGTAACATTAGAAAAGTCGCCAGACGGGAATCTCATAGATTCATTTCTCATATGTCTTTGAAGATGTTTGGGGGTTGGTTTTGCCGGCGATGAAGGATCAAATTTCCTAAATTGTTCTATAGGTCTTTCAGGTTTTGGCTCTTCTTTTTTCACTTCTACAGGTACTTCTGCTACTTTTGGTGTCTCGATTTCTTTTATTTCTTCAGCTTCCGTGGAATCTGGAGATGTTCTTGAACGTGTTTTTTCCAATTTAGGCTCTTTCTCTTTGACCTAAAATAAAGACAAAGTATATATAACAAACGTATTATTTAAAACAAAAGATTGGCTAAGTATATTTCATCACTAAAATTATGTGTGAAATTAGTGTGGACATACCTGTTGCTCAATGTCATGGAATTTCTTGATGTCCGGTTTTATTTGAGTTTTTATTTCTATAATTTCTTCCCGTATTTCCTTCTTTTGCTTGGAAGCAGGAATTTTACTTGAGCTAAGTTTCTTTGTAATTTGTTCTTTTCTTTCAGCTACGCTCTTCTTAATATCTGTAAAGATTATTATCTGCATTAACTTAATTTTAAGTATGTTTATTCGGTAATGTTAAATAACGTGCTCAAAATCTTAGTAATATTATCGACAAATTTCCTACTTAACATAATTCTTACCTTCATCTTCTTCACTATCTTCGCTGGGAGTAGGAGTTCTTTCAATCTCACTCTTATCGACTACAGATTTCTCCTCTGGAGAGTACTTCGCTTCATCTTGATCATGCTCAGATTCAACACGTTCCGCAATTTGATTTTCATCGTAAATCTTGTCTTTGAGTTTGTTATCTTCTTCAGCTGGAAAAAAAATATATATTATTAGTATTGTTTATCAGTTATTTAAAGTTATATTTACTTCTTACGTTACCTATTATAAATTATTCTTAATTTGAATGATACATCTATAATTTAAAGTTCCAAATACCTTAATTCATTTCACAAAACTTAAAGTAGACGTTTTTCAATAGGAATTGGAGCAATTTTGGTAATACTTAAAACTGTTTCAATTCTATTAATCGAAAAATATATTTTTGCTCAGATATTATGAGACCTTCGTAAATTTCAGAATCCACGAAGACTAAAGCGGTGAAACTTGTATATATTTTACCTTTGTAAGCCTCAATTTCCTCAGAAGCTTGTCTCTCCTGGTAAATGTTGCGCTGTATTCGTCGTTCATTAGTCGTCTCAGATTGAGGAGCAATTATATCATCTCTTCCAATTCTGCACAAAGCTAGCTCAAGGGAATTATCTGTAATAAAATTTACTATTTACAATTAATTTAATGCCGTACCTATAGTTTCTCAGTTCTTAACCAATTATAAATTTATGTGTCTGTTCCAATACTCCAATTTTGGCCGACTTCAAAAAAGCAGCAGGTTCTCAATTCGAAAGATTTTTCTTATTTGTTGTTCTCCTTACAATTTGGTCATTTTGTAAGTAAAACATTAGATATTAGATATGCACTATATAATTAGATATACTAAAACAAACCTTGGGCTTTAGTGCCTGATTGAGTCTTCCACAACTTCAGCATCAGCTGCGCCTGTTCAGCTGCTGTTATACGTTTAGCTTGGATTTGATTTACGGTGGCCACACTGACGCCCAACTCATAGGCCAATGCAACCCAATCCTTGCCAAGGAGGTTGCAGATGTCTTCCAACCTAATTAATTAGATGTTAATGACAATTATAGAACTTCGTGATTAAGTAACACAATATGAACTTAAGAGTATGCTACTGCGATCGTTTCTGACTTTAATAATAATATCTTATTCTATATTAACAAATTAACATTACATCAGAAGAATGCAATAGTAGCGCTTTGTGCTCTGCGATTTTAAATGAAAGAAGGACTTATCTATGCTCTTGAAAAAAATTGGTCGAAGCGCTTCCATGTAATTGATTGGGCAAATCTTGCTTTGAATATTGCATTACGATGATGATAAATATTAGTCTGATGTACTATAATGACTGCCCAATCTTAACGACGACATCGAGTTAATTATATTCGTACCTTGGATCACTGAGTCGTTGTCTCCATATAAGCTCCTGTTCCTCAGTGCGTCTTGGCACCGTGTCAGTTGATACGGGGGATATTCTCTCCACCGGGAGATCATCAGGCACCATGATGTTGAGAACTGCGATCTAAAATACATTATAATTATTGTCACGTAGCTTTCTTTTCAGAAAAATAATAGATATTGAGAATTTATCCTACATTTTGTATAATACCAATTTAGAAGAGGAGATTTACAACATTTTACGCGTATTTTCTTTATGTAATCGAATATTCACTAATAACGTTCGTCTTTCTGGAATACGTATAATTTTACTTAAACTGAGTAATTTACTTATTAAAATAGTCCCAGGACTTTTCACGTTTAATTACAAAAAAATATTTTCCCTGTTTTTCCTTCGGAGATCTTTATTTCTTTAGATATTTCTTTAAATATTATGGTAATTTTATATATTACGTGAATAATAAAACTGTCTTAAGAACTCACTGGAGAAGGCGAAGGTTCTCCTTTGGGAACCTTCGGATCTCTCATGAACTGGCATCGGCACATCGGCTCCAGATCCTGAGTCTTGATCATCACCGGGAAAGCTACCCGGTTCTCCCGGAACGCTCGGAACGGTATCGACAGTTGTTCTCCAGACTTAGCCACTGGGACCAAGTTGCCACCAAATTCTAGGTAAATCGGTTTTCCTTCGTGTACCTGTAAGTTATGATAAAATATAGTAAAAAGACGTTTTATTTAAAGGTTATGTTTAGTATCATTTTTCAACTTTTTAAACTATCTAATGATTTGGAAATGTCAAAAAGAATCAGACTAAAAATTTATAATAGTGTTTTACCCATCAATTTCATATATTGCGACACTATACAACGGTCACGGATAGAAACAAATACATTGTGCGTTTTCTACTCATATACACGTAACACTGTAACAACGACACAGTAATGAATATGCAAACTTACTTCCACATCTCGGCTCTTCGCAACCTGGATGAAGCGTTCAATTCGCTCCAAAGCCTTATCTTCCTTATCATCAGTAACGCAGAACATGCGTAACTGTGCCTGGCACTCGTCAGTCCTCTTAGCATATACCACGAAACGCGCCATGAATGGGACGTGGATTGCCTCCCTGGTATACAAAATATTAGAATAGCCAACTCTTGAGGAAAAAAGAGAAAAAATGCGATCCAAAATTTTAATAACCATTACGAGAAAAAATAATGAAGAAGTAAGTGCTTAAGTTATCGATACAAAATCCAAACAGTAAATAAAAGAAAAACATAAGTATTGGCTAAAATTACCTAAAAGTATATATCGTCAAATTTGTTACTTTGCATAATTTTTTCATCAATTTCATTATTACTTAAAGATGGACGTAAAGTGGGCAAAATACACAGTTAAAAGGGAATCATGTAAAAGATAAAAAAATAAATAGACAAATTAAAAACATTGCTGAATTAGACCGAAACTTACCGATACAAT
This sequence comes from Spathilepia clonius, assembly GCA_018250295.1. Lineage (NCBI taxonomy): Eukaryota > Metazoa > Arthropoda > Insecta > Lepidoptera > Hesperiidae > Spathilepia > Spathilepia clonius. The sequence continues at coordinate 24,875 of DWRA01000106.1, forward strand.
TCAGTCGCCATCTTGGTTGCATCTTCGACATGTCGGCAATCGATCAACCAGTAACGAGCCGAGACAGTCGTGGTGAAAGAGACGCAATCGTTGACAAACGTCAACGGCGTATTCTCCGTAACATCTTCCCAATGAGCTCGATTCGTTCCTCCTGCCGTAATTTCGTCATGTACTTTTTGATTCTCAAACTTCCAAACGTTCTAAGCTAACTCCAGTTACGCAGTCTACAACTTATGCTCTTTTGAATTGCCAATTTTCTTTAACACAAGCTATAAGGCAGGAATAGCGGCTTAAACGCTGTTTTGCACTGCCACAATAAATTTTGCCTCAATAAATGCATGCTCAAAGCCGATTACTGCTACCTGTTCCGTTTCTTCTACTTAAATGCCATCATTAACTACGATAACATCCAACAGAATATAGAAAAGATTGTTTAGTAAATGTACATTAGGACTGTTTATTTTAGACAAAAATAAAAATTTCATAACTCGTCAGAAATGGTGTAGAACAAGGTTAGAAGTTGGAAAGACAGGTCAAAATAATAAAAATAAAACAAAATAGAATGTTTCCAAAACGGCCTATAGCAAACACACACACACAAGCAAGGACGACACACCACACGTAACAAATAACGTACCGCATCTTACTTGTTATTAATGAAAACATGACTTATAGTTGCACTTTGTGTACGTAAACCTGCCTATTTTACATAAGTGCTAAATTTTTGAAAATAAAATAAAATGATTCTACAATTTTAAACGAATTTTCAAAGTTTTAGTCTAGTTTTTCGGAAAACAGATCTCTCGAAGGACATTCTCTAATAAAACGAAAAATAAACTAAAAATTTCTTTGGTGTCAATAATAGTGATTCAAATAGTGAAGAAATGATGTAAAAGATAAACGGAAATGATAAAAAAATTGAACTGATAGGCCGTTTTGGAAAAGAACAACATCAGTACAAGCAAAATAACATAAGTCTTGGGAACACTGACGCATGGGATGATAATGAAGGATGTTGCACCGGCGTGACACAAATATTTTGTAAGTTACGCTATTAAATAGCAGGTGTTTAATAGTTAGGGTGTGCCAGTACTTTAATTGCAATCAGCTAGATCTCCTGTTAACTTGAACCTTATACCGACAGTATCGTGTGAGATAGAACGCAGTGCACTGTTTTCTTGTTCCAAGATTCATTGAGTTTATGATACATAGTGAACGTGACATAACAAAGCGTAAAAAATTCAGCCCGTGCAAGAAGAAAAATGTATGAGAAGCAAAATATGAAAAAGCATTCAAAAAGTGTCAGAGGGAAGAAATCAATGTGTTCGACAATTATACTCTCGGTAAAGCTAGTTCAGTAGAGTATAAATATCGTAGGGGTATGATATGAAAACAAGAACCAAAATAAAGGGGGACGAAAACAAAACGAAACAAAATAACGTGAAACTTAAACCGATTAATCTTGTTTTTATAGTTAGTTTGTAAAGTACCTCTAATTTTTTACCTTCGAGAGATCTTTTGCGAAATACCCCTGATGGTGCGCGCCGATAAGGTGGCAGCGAAGATATAATTTAGCGCCACACACGGTGAGCGTGCAACACACACAAACACACGAGAACAAAGACAATGTAGACACGCACAAAACGCACACAGGGACGAAACCCTTTAGCTGCTCTGTGTATTTGCTATAAGCGATTCTTAAATAATATCCCTTAATGTCCTTAGCTTTAAACTTCAAATGGTCTAGTGTTGTTTTGAGTAGAATAAAAAATGAAAACTAGTCTATAAGTATAATCATTTTTTCGATCAACATGCTCATCCCGCTGTCTAGAATTTTGGGACATGTAGTTCTAAAACGTATCAATATCTCATCATTCTACTCTAGTCTTTATAGTTTATCAAAGAGAAAAATTACTATAATTTAGATACAGACTGAACTATGAATTTTTTGACTACCTATAATAATGAGTACTATATAAAATTTCAAGTTACTAACGTCTACCGTTATAACTGTAACTTTACGGCTTACGAATACGAATTAAAAGGTTATAATTGACTTTGTCTATGCCTTTCTACGCAACTAGCGTGTTGTAATGGAATATAGGTTTACTTACTATAACTTTTGTACCTATTGTCAATTTAAGCGTATTTATTAAGCCTAATTTTCCTAATTTATAGGCTGACTTACCTTTTTTGCAAAGCCATATCAGTTATGTCGTCAGATAGCAAAAAGCCATACTCCATTGCAACACTTCACAGAATTTCTCGTTAATTATTGGAAACAATTCTTCATCTAATTTTTCATATGTTTCATTAATAAATATGACTACGATTTTATTCAAAATAATTTGATGCCCTGACGCTAATGATACTACGTCAAGTTATTGTTTCCAGCAACTAATTTTATCTGTAGGAAAGATAAAGCAAACAATATCTGCGTACCTGATATGGAGCAAAGTAGTCTAAGGGTTGGAGCTGATGACGTGCTGTATTGGTTGGTCATCCCCTGAGTATGAGGTCTTGGAGCTGGCATACTGAGGGTGATAGCTTTGTGGAACTTCCTTCGCCTTGGTTCCACAGTCACAACAGGTGACACCGCAACACCACGGCCTAGTAACTTCGCAGTTAATTCTGAATCTATTATCTGGGCCTGAAAACAAATGTCAAAATTTCGTATGTTGTTTTGGCCAAGTTAAAAAATATCTAAAGACCAAACGATCGATAAACAATTGTTAAAGAATTAAATTCATGCTTAAGTGAATAGCGGACAGATGTGTGCATTTTAAAGCAAAATTAAGTACAGTATCATGTACTTACCTCCGAAATGGCACTATTATTCTTCAACAACACTTTTACGCACGATAAAGGGATTTTGTTGTTAACAAGAACAAAACAGGAAGGGTGGCAGAGAGCAGATGGTGCATTAAGCAATAATGAACATATGAAATCACAAGAAAAGCAGTTGAAAGAAAAGTACATAACATCCCGAAAATTATATCACAGTCTTACATCACATTTCTCACACATGCGCTTCAAAAACAAGATGCAACACACATTTTACTAATAAGCTCAAAACACTAAAAATAATGGCAAATAAAATATATGTACATCATGCAAATCTCACGCTTGGTCTTTAGGAAATAACACATATTTCACATAAAATCAATCAAATAACATGTCAACTTAAAGCGAAATTTAACATTACCCAATAAATTTAGCAATCCTTAAAAATACATGTTTTATCTACACAACTGTATAAAGTTCAAACCAAGAGTATATTACATAGTCAATGTACAAAACCACACATAAAGACAAAAGTAGATTCAAATTCACAATCCTCATCTTAAGTATGTACAAAATTCATACAATATTCATTTGTTAACATGCTAAGTATCACGCCTAAAGACCAACTAGAGAAAATACGATCTTCAAAAACTCAAAACTGAAAACTCTTCACGCTGTGTGAGAAAGCTATACATTTCGCAACTGTAGTGATTTCATATTTCAATCTTGCTTAAATTGAAAACAAACGTTTGTCGTATATGACTTTATTTATTCATCTACAATTCGATTAAGTATTTTTAAGTTAATTCTAAATTTATTGGGTATAACATTATAGTAACGTACAATGTTACATACTAGTAATTTAGAATCACACTTCTATGACCGATTGGTCGACACAATTATAACGATATGTGGTAAGTATAATTTTTATCTTATGTTTAAAACATTAATCTTCACTATCGCGTTTTCATTACAACTGGTAACTTTAGAATATCAATGACCCTAAGGGATGACTTAAGCTATAAATACTAATTAAAATTCCGTGTAATACTGTATACCTTACAAATTGCTTTAATACAAACTCACTTAACTAAATAGACTCTTGTGACAATCAAAACGCAACATGACATCGACAGCTTCAAACTTATTATGGAAGTCACAGAGTAGTGAAATTTTTGATCAATCTTAAATAGCATCAGAATTTCAAGGCTTCTCACAAATGTATTAGAAACCTCGAACACTCCCTTAGAATATTTCATTTCTAAACGCCTAACTCCACCTTTCAAATCAGGAAACGCATGCGCTAACCTTTCTGCTATGAAACAGAGAAAGTTCTTATAAAACTCTTTTCCATTTACTTTCTACGAATTGGTTGTCATGGTTTCGTTGTCTACTTCGGAGTCTATTTAGTTGAGGTAGTCTATAGTCGCTAAAATATAACCTATCATAGAATTAATTATAATTATTGCAAGGCAGATTTCATTCATTTTCAAAATAGCAAACATCTTTGTCATTCCATGTATGAAAATATATAATCGTGTATACATTATTAGAAAACATATATTTTAGTACGTTGCAAGACGGAATAACAAGCATTTTGTATGTACGTACAACTATGAATTTTGGAAAAATAATCTCCCTTCTTACATCTGAGCTAAGATTACATGAACCTACTAGAACATTGAAAAAACTTACATTAATATTTTCAACTACATCAATCAGCTTTTTAAAACATAAATCGTGGAAAAATATTTGCAAAAATTTGGCATCCATTTTTTGTACTATAGATATAATTATTGCTTTAATAGTCAGAACACAAATATTTGGCTGTAAGTTCTATACGGGCTTTTTCCCTCTTAAATGTAGCAACCTATTAAAATATGCTAGGCAACAGCTGCATATAAAAAGTGTTTAACCTATCAATCTCACATGACCTCTTTCAATATGAATAAAAAATCCTACAAGACCCTAATACAATAGATATAATGCAATTATTACTGTTCGCATCGAAATATTATCATGGAAATGTCAATCACAATTAGCGCTCAACAACTGTTATTTAGAATATGCTAAATAGTATTTTATAATACATAAGTGGCATCTTCAACTAGCTATTAACTGTATTCTATGACTATTATTTTCTAGTTTTTCAACTGCTTTGAAAATTAAAATATTTCTTATTGAAGACGCTGCCTCAAGAAACGCCCATTAGAAGTTTAATTGTGTTTTGGTGTTTTGTGGATTTGTTACAAGCAGATGTTTCTATTTCGCATTACTTAGTCATAGTGTTGTACATTTTCTTAACAGTATTAATCATATTATCAGTATCATAATCAGATTTAAGAAAAATAACATTTCCATAATAGTTCATTTCGATGTCAAAACTATCGCATAGAGCGTCTTTTATTCCATAAAAAGTTCAAACACAACTCTCACGAACATTAGTACTTAACATAGTTCTTAGTACATCTTTCTGATCACTTATAATGCTTATTACCATATGAGAGAGAACCGTTTCTTCTTAGAAACATTGTTAACAGTGATCTTTTTGAGGTTCTTATCCTTAACACCGGTACGAGGTTTGAACAGATTTACCTGGAGGCCGACTTTGATCTTCTTCGTAAGCGCCCCCTGGGGGAACACTGCTTGTACTTGAGGTACGACGGAGCTGGATACCATGCCACCTGGAATAATGTAAGAGTTATCATTAAATTAACTTTATGGCAATTCTGTGTTTGTAAATATATTTCCGTTCAAAAAATAACTTTATTTTTGGATAATACCCATCGATTTGTACTTTTTTATGTTTTACATTAAAGCCGGAAAAATCTTTCTTTTGAGCCGAAATATTTTTTATGTTTATATCCTTTTGTATTATGTCTTCTGTTACCTTGTTAAAGACATAAAAGTAAGATATCAATGACAGATTTATTTTCGACGAAGTAATTATTTTAAGTAACATATTGAACAGTTTTAACAATTTGTCAAATCTTTTAAATTATATTACTTGTATCTTAGTAACAAATTGATTACGGATACTTTTTGAAAATTGACGTCCCGATTTCAAATTTGTATACCTGTTTTTAAAATGTGCTCGCAACAAACTTTCTTCAGATATTCTTATTTGATCTCTTATTCTTCATAACCTTAGATAATATTATCATGTCTTATTTTTTTACTTATTGTAAATATTTATATGTATATAAATTTATGTACATTATTAGATTAGATATTTCGTTTTTAACTTAGTATTAGTTTTTATTTTCCTTGTTTTTATAAATGAATTATTATTACCAATAAAAAATTAATTATATATAAATTATCATGTGTTTGTAAATATAAGTATAGATAAATTTCTATTCTATTACCTTCAGGCCCAATAGCATGCACTTCTTGTCGTATGCGCGAAATAACTGCGAAGTACTGCGGAAAGTCGTGTGTGAGGATCCGAGTAACGCGCGGTGCGTCCCATCCTTTCTCTTCTTCATTTGTTTCTGTTGGCAGAGTTACTGTATTATGATTAATTCTTATTTTGAATACACTGTCATCTGAATATAATTCTAATAAGATTTTTTTATTTACATGTATATACCCAAACATCTAAACATTGATGTAAACATGAAATTACGAGACCGTGTAAGAAGTGTTCTTTCTCTTTTCTAAATTAACCCTTATTGATGATGAACTGCTTTACAAGTATAGTTTCAATTCATGAAGACTGATTACTTATTTCGATAAGTTATTATAAGTAAAATTTGGCTCAAAATTATAATAATACTAGATAATTAATACCAATGTACTTTTTAGCATCACTCTTAATAATTAGTTCGTTTTCCTTAACTTCTAAGGTTTTGTACTGTAATATGACTTCATTAGATTCTTTAGCACCAAAACAATTATCCGTAGCTACAGATTATATAGCATCATATAAACAACCTAAATCCTTAAATATAACAATACAACTATTGACACATTCACTTCATTCATTTTTAGTGTGGTAGAATCCTTTGTGGTTCGACTCCAGGGGCACCACCGCTATATCTATTTTTGCCTAGTAACAGCAGTGTTAAGCGCAGCTGCTTTTTGGTTTGAAGGGTGTAGTAAGGGAAACTTACTTATCCGAGGGATTTAAACTTAATCCTCAAGTAGCAATGCATCTGCGGTCGACTTCAGGTAGGATTCTAGTCTTAAATGGAGTTGATCACAAATGTCCATGAGCGGCAGTTGCCACTTACCATCAGGTAGACTGCATGCTCGTTTGCTACTCCATAATAAACTTACCATATAAAGGGAGATAAACTAACCGAGGCATTCCAACTTAGTCCTCAGGGGTAGCAACGCATCTGTGGTCGACTTCAGTTGGGATTCTGGTCTTATCTGGGGTGGATCAAAAATGTCCATGGGCGACAGTTGCCACTTACCATCAGGTGGACTGCGTGTTCGTTTGCTACTCCATAATATAAAAAAAAAATGTCCATGAGGGGCAGTTACCACTTACCACCAGGTGGGCTGCATGTATGTTACTCTATGAAATAAAAAAAACATCATTATTACCTTCGATCTCCAGGGTTTCGTGGAGGATATCCTGAACGACGTCATCAGTTGCGTCAGCGTTGTGCTCTCGCCAGCTGGTGCCGTTGTCGGAGCGGAGGATCACTATCTCGCGTTCTTTGCCTCGCAATGACGCGTAGTGAGGCACTTCTAGTATCACTGGCCTGTAAAACGTTATTAATGATACCGTAACGTAACGTTCATAACGTTATTTACATAACGTAATGTAACGTGCAGAACGTAACGTATTGTAGTTACGTAACTTAACGTATATAACGAAATGTAAAGTAATCGACGTGATAGGATAATGAGCCTATAAATTATTATCATTGATATAAAAAAATATTTTTATTGGTAATGATATATTAATTCAATTGTTTTAAAATGATATACTGAACAGTTTTGAAGAAAGAATAATATAAGTAATAAATATTTATCTAGTAATATAGGTAAATCGAGGTTCTAAACCAGGTTCCAAGAGTGTTAAATCTGGTTTTCAATGTCCATAGGCGGCAATGGCTTAATATCAGATAGACAGCATAATCATTTGCTATTTGTACACAATAAAAATAAATAAAACTTTATCATTAGGTCATAATTTAAACTTACCCCAAGAATTTAGCAGACACCGGTCCCATCTCCAACACCCTGGACGCCAGAGCTTCCCCTTCCATCAGCGGTGGCATATGATTAATGCGAGACGGCTTTAAGTATCTGGGGGAAAATAATTTATTTTCTTCCTCTCTATTTTTTCAACAATTATTTTTCAAAATCAAATGTATGATGGCTTCTTGAGAGAACATGAAATTTATTGGATGGATATGAACGTCCAAAAAATTTCTTGTAAAATGAAGATTCATTACAATAATTTATAACGAAATTTTTTTTTAACTGACTACATCTCGGATGTAGGGTACGGATTAAGTCGAATTTTTAAAGACAAAAAAGTTGTTAATAGACAATAATAACATATATCTATTAATATTCCATTACTGTAAGAATTTGTTTGTATCAAATAGAATTTTAGTGACTCATTTTTTTTTAAAACTAGAGGTCCTCACTGTTTAAAAAAATACTTGTTATTTTTAGGTACTTATTATTTACAATTAATAGTATTCTTATTAATAAGTAGATTGATAGTAACTTACGCAAAGAATTGTTTATTTTAATGTTTTTCAGTATTATCTCACACTCATAATTTTAATATGAATTCATCATCACCAACCCATTACTGTCCCACTGCGGGGCACGGGTCTCCTCTCAGAGTGAAAGGGATTAGGCCGTAGTCCACCGCGCAGGCCAAGTGCGAATTGGTAGACTTCACACACTTTTTGAGAAAAATTATTTTTTAACGAACTCTCAAGTGTGCAGGTTTCCTCACGATGTTTTCCTTCACCGTTATGGCAAGTGATAATTAATTTCTAATACGCAAAGACTTCGAATAATCAGAGGTGCGTGCCTGGGGTTTGAACCTCGGACCCCTCGACTGAGAGGCCGTGATTCAACCACTTATTTCAACCACTAGGCCATCACTGCACTGCACTGCTAATATGAATTACCTGCACGTAATCCTGGTAGGTTGTTGAGCTGACAACGGCGGTACGATGACACGAACACCACCCCCTCGGCAGCCCCGCATCGCCCCACCACGAGCGTCCACCAGGAACGACACTAGGAAACTACAAGAACTGGTTAATAAACGAATTAGACGCTTTCTACACTCACAGTCCACTAGGATTCACTGTGTCGTGCTATGGTCACACACAAAGACGAATACACAGACACCCTGACCCAGAACATCAATCTACATTCTATGAACCAAAAGAGACCTTATCTTTAACCCTGCCCTCCGTCCTTTCATATTGAGGATCTGTGTTTAATATTTGTATAAAATTAACATTATATTTATATATAATAAGCTTGTGCTATTACAAGCTTCATTCCGGTGTTGACCGGTAAATACCGGTAATTACCGGTGATGGCCGATAAATACCGGTGATGACCGGTAAATACCGGTAAATACATGAAATGAAATGTATTTACTTTGTATAGACCTACTGAGGCACTTACAAATTGTTTGTTATAATATTTCTATTATATTACCACTAATGTTTAATAAATCCTTTCGTAGTCCTCACTTTTTGCAAAGAACTGTAGTAGAAACTTTTTTAAAAAATTATTAAGTTCTATAACATACTTAGATTCATAATAAATTAACCGGACATGCGATTTGAACGACATCTGAGACCCTTAAGTTGGGTGTTGACAGTAAGAGTTAGATTTATTAAGGAGATGTGATAATAAATGTATAAGAGAGTACTTACTTCTTCCATTGTAGTTTTTTCCTGTTGTGTCCAATTCAGTATGCATGCGCATTAATCAATATTAGTCACGTACAAACTTAGATATCTGTGAAACAACACAATTAGTTGACAAGTATTTAAACAATATACTAAAAAAGGTTGACGGTTGGATTTATTTTTCCTTTTTATCAACTTCGTAAAAGTTAAGATTATTGTAATTTTATTTCTTAGGCTATCTTAATTGGACCTACTTATGCAAAACAGAATCAACCCACACAATGACAGTTTTGAGAATAAGCCATTTTTTATCAAAATTTTGTATACTGTAACATTTTAGGTTATTTTTAATAGAATCTAATTACAATATTGTACGAAAAAATTTGTTCTATGTATACAAATATAATATTGTTGAAAATCATCGACATTTTTCATGATTGTGTGTGTGGACTGGTTCCTGTTTGCATAAGTAGGTCCAATTGTAAATTAGTTTCTGGTGCGCTCAGTTTTAAACCTACATAGATAATAGTAAAAAAAAATATTTCATCGCTGGATCTTAGGACCCCCTATATCAGTGACGGGCAAAGATCGGCCCAAGGACAAACTCCGTCCCTCGGGACAACTCCGGCTCGCGAAAGCATTGAATCCGACCCGCCGAGGGTCCATCGACATGGTTGTATCTGGTCCGCTATAATTACGTTTTGATGGTCGAGAAGTATAAAGTAAATTCTACTTTGTAGAATAATAGATACATAATCCATAGGTGAAGCTAAACACACACACACAAGTGTGTAATGCTGTAATGTTTTTATAATATTCTGATTGAAAGCTTTATCACAAAACGATTTTTTTCTATAATTCTGGGCCTTCTCTACAATTTCATAAACTTTGGGCCCCCATCAAAAAAGATTTCTCACCACTGCCCTATATAAAGTAACACAGTAGAGAGTTTTGATATAAGCAAATTACTGACTTGGGTTGTGTAGGGTCCACATTGTAGCAGTATCCCTCTGGCGCCTGCGCAGTGCTGTAGCGGCTGATACTCTTCACCACCACCTCTTGCTGCGGCTGGTACGGCATGCCGTTCACTGATCCTGTTGACAATCACCAATGTAAGCATTAAGACAAGATACTTGTGATTTTTTATAAGACAAGATCAAACCAAACCTTAAACTCATGTAATTCTTAATTGGTATAAAAAGTCAAGCGACGTCGAGTGCGGTCGGTTTTTGGATGGGTGAACGTGAGTGACAAGAAAAATTGGATGCTTCTGGGATTTGTAAGGGACGTTAAACCAGTTATGGAGATAAGCGTATTAGTTATTAGAATTGTACTTTCAGATTTATACACGGTGTTTTTTCAAAGGGTAGCCAAATTTTTTTATTATATTCTAGACATAAATAATGTTATATCAAAAGTGACAAAAATTTAATATCACTCTTAAATATTTAATTACATTAATTCTAAAATATATAAAAGACTTTGTATTTTATGGACACCCATTTCATAGTACGCGCAGTCATTGATAATGAT
>DWRA01000107.1:0-35967 GCA_018250295.1 Spathilepia clonius
CCAGGTAGTCTTATCTAGGGTAGATTACAAATGTCCATGAGCGGCAGTAGCCACTTACCATCAGGTGGACTGCATGCTCGTGTGCTACTCCATCATTACGGATTTACTCTAATTAGTTTGTCAAGCATTCCAAGAAACTACTCTCATGTTGCACTACGGCAACGCAGCAGTAGTTGTGCAAAATATGTTTATTTAATGATTCCAAACCACTAAGCCATTGAGCCTGGTCAGGGGTCTGTAGAGAGGAGGCTCCTTTACACGTATTAGCCTATCTTAGCTGAAGCATCTCCGCGTAAACCACCGTTTATATCGATGGACATTCATAGGGTCGGTCTTGTTATGATACATATAAATTTACACGTTAATATAAATTGTATAGAAAAATGTTATTTTGTCTGTCATGGCCCGTGTCTGGTACGTTCAATGTCTGTGTATATAAACGCATTGGAACCGCGCAGTAGGCGCAAAGGCAAAATATACAACCGACGCCGATGTATGACCATGTCTGCCACGATCTAGATATGTATACCAACTATATGTAATATTATTTACGAAAATTATTGTATCCCAAAGTGAAAAGCTGTCTTAGAAGTGGGTAGGCGGGATGTCCGTTCGCATAAAAACTCACCACGACCGCACACTATTTCGCGATTTCAAAACCTCATCAAAAATATAAATCTTTTATGAGGCAGTCGTTAAAACAGACATATTGTGATCTATTCGTTAAATACAGACCGTAAATTCTAAAACATCACACAGATTAACACATCTTGTCTAAGTGATATGATGCAATACAACTGTACAGTTTTTATTGCGTGACTCATGCAGTATTTAATTGTACCACCTATACTTCATGACTTGCACACGGAAACTCATATACTATCAATAGAAATACAAATGTGGTGCAAACACTATTTGCATCTCTTTTTATATCCCAATAGTGGGCGTGGGTCTCACCCCACTATTCTTCAATTAGGATTAACCGACACATAACTAACTTTACTTAATTTTGCATACGATGTATTTGCATGAACATTATTCAGCCAGGAAAAAAAAACCCATCTCACAAACAACGTGTTTATTGAATGTGTTGCCAATAATTTCTCGTATAAAGTAACTTAAGCGACGAGCTCGTTATTTGATTTAAATAGTGAACGATGTGCGATCAGTAAACCGTGGGTGCCCACTTACTTAGTGTTGTGAAAGCGAACGTAGCACCCATTCCACTTTACGCATATTCTCACCATTGCTTACATCAAACATCCATCGTATAATTCAAATATGGAACGTAAAATTAACCATAGACATTTTTAAAAGTACATATTATATTACTACCACATTTTTAAAGTTTTTCAAATTGATTTACGTTTCACAAATTTAATTTGAACAAAAATAATGATCTAAACATGATCATCCCCTTTTCTATACAATTATAGCACGAATATTGGGAGAATTTGATCTATGAATCAAAAATACCGAGTGCTCGCATGTGGCGTGCAACACGCAATATAATCACACCCGTCGGTAAAAACCGATTAACACGTAAAATGATCCGTCATCAGTCATACTTTGACTCATAAAACGTATCATTGTTTGATTAGAGCGATTTATTATAGACAAGTAAATAAGACGTTAGCAACAAGAACATATCAATGAGCGACAGAAAAGTGATTCGAACGTCGGCCTCCCACGTGAAGATCCATGTACAATGTCATGTAATGCTCAAAGGCAATTGAATACGGTGACTGAACCTTAATAATGATTTTCATTCTAATGCTATCTTCCCACGATTCGTGATACTACGGACAGACGCGGACCAGACCGCACCGACGCAGTGTGTAAAGCATCGTCTGGTAGCACGAGTGTGGTAGAGTAGGTAACTTTAAAAACGCGTCGCGACCTTTCACTTGGCATCTCTTTCATTTTAGATTTTGGAATGATATTATGGCTTCAGATTTCAGGACCCGCAACCCAACACGCAGCATTGGAAGAACTCTATAGCGGTCTATGATTATCCGTAGTCGTCCGCCATTCGTGGATAAATTCGTAGATTAAAGGATCGCGGGATGCCGCATTAAAAAGAGATCTGTAAGAAACAACAACTATTTATAACGTTATCAGCATCACCACATTTAGATCCGGAAAGATATTGACAAATAAACTCAATTTAACTCGGTGACGTAATCTGACTCACCGTTCCTGACCTACGAACTAATGACACACATTCAATCAAACAAGAAACTGATAACACAGTTACTACGAGAGAATTAAATAAACATTACATTGACTCGAGTTGGGTCCGGGCCAGACGCATTACAACACCGGCATGTGACATACAGACGAAAAAAACCATTACGCCCACTCAGTTATCCGACAGACAATTTTATCTCAAGTGGGAATCCGATCGGGAACTCACATATTAAAACTATAAACATAAATAACAACTTGACCTCACACAGTCGTGTCGTCTACTGATACGACCGACCCCAAACATAACCTTTCGGTTTATTGACTTTATATATCGTAGTATACCAGTAGCTATACAATTTATTTATTGTGTGGGTACATTTTTTTTCTATAATTTTGAAGTAGCAAACTAGCGTGCAGTCATGCTAATGGTATACAACCACTGCCGCCCTTGGACCTTGTCAACAACAATGGATAGGATTCAGTTCTGCTTGAAGCAGGCCACCCCTGAGAACTAACTTGGAACGCCTCAAACAATATGTCTTCTACACCACACCCGTGAACCAGAACATAGCAGAACATACCACAGCTATTATTAGTGGTGCCTCCAAAATCTAACCACAAAGGTTTCTATCACAATAGATTCTTCTTAGACATAAACAACAATAATGATATAGACATAAATATATGTATATTCCATTAATGTATAACGCACCGTGAAGTGTTAATTGTCAGAAGATCCGTAATCGATATGAAAAGATTAACTGATCACAGACTGAATGTATAAATAAGTTTATTAATAACTGACTTCAACAAAAAGACGAGGTCATTTAATATAAAGAATACATTTTATTATACGTATGACGCCTTTTCTGGCATATAATGCAAATTAAAAAAGCAATTAAAGCAATAACCTACGATTTCTGAAATCACTACCCACGTCAATATTAGGAGTGTAATGATAAGGTACATTGCTAATCACAACACGCAACCCTCAAATAATGTAGCCACAAATGTAATAGGGTTTTCAAGATTTTAATCACGATAACGAAAGGGCCAAGTGCATTTGTTAATGGACTCTTGGGAAATAATTCGATTTGGCCACATACATAAGAAGTATTATTATGTTGTTTCTGTAACTGTGTGTGACCTTTTGTGGTATTTAAAAAGTTTCGACAGTAATGTTCACATTGCTCTTTCGTTTATATTGAAAATCTTGTCAGCATATAAAATTACGATTTGAATTTAAATATTACTATTACAAACAAAAAGTTTCCTTCCAACGTAACTATTTTATAGTTTCATTTTTAAATAACGCGGGAATTACAAATAGAAACGCGGGACCCCAAATCAAAACAGCCTCACTTACAATGGTGGCATTGTTCCCAAAGCTATAATCCCGACATTAAATGCCGTATACAACGTATAAAAAAGAATTGAGTTGAGCCCACGCACGTGATTTGACACTGAGGATTAGTCCACCGAAAACGTGACGGCGACCCTTCGTGGAGTTCATGGGTGTCCGCGTGCACATACATGAATAAAAATTACCATAACATTATTTTCCTATTACTTAAAAGAGAAGCTAATGAACTTTTAACTTCCAAATGAATTAGTTAACTCAAAAATTGTATTGATAACGAGTAAAACAATTCAAGTCAATTCCATTTCAATGCTCACAGCGTCCTTCGTTAATGGGACCCACACGAAAGTTCCATTAAATGACGCGCCGTGATTCGAAACATTTTAACCTCTGTCTAACCATTTTAGTGCCCCACGCTAAACGGTCACAAACAGCCGACGTTGCATTCCTTTCTTTATTATGGGATTCGTCCTGAGAGGCTCTTTCAAGTCAACGACACCTACGCAATCTCCGCTGTTGAAACATGTAACACACGTTGTGTAACTATTTTCATGGGCTAGTATTTTGTCATTCGCGGTTATTAAAGGATCTCAGGTAATCTTACTTTAATCCCAGTAGTCATCAACGTAAGATAAGTCTTATGATGTCATATAGAAGTAACCTAGTATGATTAATAAGGTACACAAATATTGCGTCAAAATATATAATATCCGAGCGGAAGCTTTTCGACTAATAGCTGTCGTCCAAAATTGCGTACAGTTGACTCATACCGGATCCTAGTAAATCTTTTAATGTACACTGGAATTTATATGGCTTCTCTAGTTCAAATCCTTTAATGCCCAAGTGCTTATTGTTCATACTCATATGAACATTAATTTGGCAATACGTGTCTTAATTTGCGATACTGGTCAAACGACTTAGCACCTGAACTAGATTGCAAATTGCGAATGATACGTTACCGATTTATAGTCGTGTTTTTATCGAGAAAACAATGTTTAATCGTTTTCACATTTAAGCGATTACATTCGTAAAACCAATACGCGAAACAAGTTTTATTAACGTCCCGCTACGGGATATGGCATGTCTTATCGTACACCTGCTCAAGCACGCTTGCCAAAATGTTTTCAGCCGTAATACGTACATTTAAATGCTAATTAACATATTCTTACGTCTTCCCTGAAGTTCTCAGACCCTATATTAGAAGCAATAGCGGATTATTGTACGAAAAGTAAAAATGATTCTTAAAATAATTATTTTTAAGGTTTACACGAGGCTTCAACTGGATAGAGGCCCTTGTGAAGTTTTTTATTTTTTTTCCCATGCATCCTAGATATTTTCGTAATAAAAGTGGTCTATGTCGGACCTGATTAATCGTATTTTTTTCCTAAGAGTATTGTCGTCCCAACCGTTTCCAAATTAACTCATAAAAAGGAAGAGACAACAATTACGAAACTCCTGCTTTTACTATTGTTTAAAACATAGAGCATAGAAAATGTAGTGTAATATTTGGAAACTACAGATTTTTATATTATTTCTGTGAATGCTACAGACTGTTTCTCGTGTTTTATGTATATTTTGCACTACATGTTTTTAAGATTCTGTAATGGAATAGATAACTTAAGAAATCTGTGATGAGTTTTTATTAAAAAACTTTACACACCAGTAACTGTAGATAAAAATAATGTAGATTTGAAACTACTCCCTATCGCTATTTCTTTTCACGCAAATATAAGATCTCGCGATTCTCTAATAATTAAATTTACCTATTTCATATTGCTTTTCAGAACTAACATTAAGAAATGCAATTCATATCATTTTATATGATTACTGCAACACATGTACATAATTATTCAACCCTTATAAGACAGTAAATAAGATGCTACACCTGAAGATTATAGAAATGAAGTATTACACTGCAACTTACATCCATTTATAATTATGTAAAGAATGTAAATGACTTATAATAATGTAAAAAAAGAAAGCTGACAGATATCTTTGTAAGAGTTAAAGATCATTGGAATAACAATCGTAGCTTCCCTTTCCACATCACTTAACATCAATGCATTGACCCTGAGGTTTCTGCTCAATGAAGTATAAAATTAAAGCCATCTTGGTTTATACAGTTATGATAAATTTTTGACATAAGCAAAGGTATAGATTTTCTGTGTAACATTGCAATATCAAACAAGCATGCAGTCGACCTGATGGTAAGTGGTCACTGCTGTCTGTGGACATCCGTAACCAATTCCATGTTTCTACTTTAAGACCATTACAGATACATTACTGGTCCTGAGGGCTAAGATGGTTACCTCATGTATACAATTGCCTCCATACTCTTCCATGTAAAGCCAAAAATTGCTTTACGCTAGAAATAGGCACGACAATGCTATCTTCCTCATTAACTTATACGGCTCCTTAAGCACATCCAAGCAATATGAACACAACTTATCATATTGTAATTGCAAATCCCAAAAAAGTGACCAGAATTGTAAAATTACAAAGCGAGTAAATTGAAATGGAAGTAATGAACATTTTCTGATTTATATTAATAACACTTGTATTTTTCATTACCAACATTTTTTTGCCACATAAAATAATTTATATTTTTAAAGCACCTAATTTACAATTAAATAGTAAAAACAAATTATTGCTTATTACTGCTGAGTAGTAAAAAAGATAATTTATGTTTTATTAATTAATAAGTTTAAGTAATTGAGGAGATAATTAAGTTACTCCAAGTAATAAGAAATGTTTGTAATTAAATATGAATACTAGAAATCTTAAGGGTAACAGTGTGTCTGACGGTATGTCTCATTGGATTTATGTAGCCAGTGGCTCTATACCATAAGATTTTAGAACATTTCTGTGTAAGAATGTTGAATATTTATAGACTACCAAACATGTGTTGTATTGATATTGTAATAACTATAATTATATTTAATGGTGCTAAGAATTAAGCTAAAAAAATTAAGTGGAGAATTTTTGAAAAACTAACTTGGCAAGCCCTAGGTTATCATAATAACATGATATCTGCATTTTTAATATCAAGGTATTTTATGAAGGTCAGTAGTTTATGAAAGTTACACAAATGTTTCTTATAATAACAATAATTATATAATTGCCTACTTACTAGCCAAGGTGAATCTGTCCATGTAGTTGATGAGGTTCACAAAACAGAGTATTCCTACAGTCATGTATTCAACATAGGTAACATCCCTTAAAGTGTCTCTCCTCCTCGCCTGCTTCTCGTGAAGCAAAGCCGTCGCAGACTCATTGTCACTAGTCACCAACTGCTGATTGGAAGTGTTTGGAGTAATACTACTCTGGTCCATGGTGTCCACACTCTACTCCTAGCACTGCTTTATGATATAACAGCTTCAACCACTTGAAAGTATTCAACGCCGATACGCCGAATAACGCGCCTTACGAACTATCGTCTTTTACCAGCAAAATAAATATTACAAAATTGTTATATCGAAACAAAATAAATAATGTACGTCTAAAAATAAATACACATAAGACGGTAACTACAAACACTCATATAGTTGCACAATTTAGTTTTTACAAATAAATAAACGTTACAACTGCTCGACGTTCATGACGTGAATAATTTTCTTGTACGAAACAACGAATGAGTTGTCAGTTGCTGAGTTGACAGTTATGCCAAACTACCAAGGTGCCAAGAAAATATTGAGTTGCAATGCAGCGGACGCAGCGCTAAGCTAGACTTCCAGAGAACAGCCGATACGACTATGCAAATGCGACAGACATAAATACAGAGATGCGTGTGTTGACACACAGTTGCAATCGGTATCGTTAGTCTGTAATTTCAAAGTATGTAGTAATTAGTTCGTAAACACTAACTTTATATAATATTCTCTATTGTAAATTCGAGTAGATATCGATTATAAAAAAGAGCAAAGATCATGAACTATTGGCATATTTCAAATATAATGATATCAATAGAAAGAATAAACGAATTAAATTTATTATATGATAATTACTTCGTGATTTTTTTCACTTAATTTTAAGTGTTTGGTTTAATACACGATTAAATATTTGAGAGGCGATACTAGTTTGCTTTAGTCGCATCGGTTGTACCACGAAAATCTACCTTTATGATATATACCATAGATTAAGTTAATGGTCTATGCTGTGGTATATTAATAATCAAGTTTCAACCAGACTAAGACTGTAATTATTTAATGAGCAAAACAAAATTGTACATTCTCCAATAAATTATCCTATTTTACCAAATTTAAATTAAATTTAAAAGATACGAAACATATTTTTTTAGACATTTTATATTTAAAATAGAAGTGTATTATATCTGTGTAATTGTAATATGGTAACATTAGCAACATTCAAGTAATGAAAGTAATCACAACAACTGTAAACAAATTTGATATAACCTCAATTTTTTCTTTATTATTGGCAAGTTTGCATACGTTAAACTTAATCAAACCGCTCTGAATTGTTTTGCATATGATTAATCTTATCGCTCTGGCTCTAGTAAAAGACTGACTCAGAGGTCAAATAGTATTTTCGTTGTCAAAGAAATCGAATTTAATCATGATCAAGTTATTGTGTATTGTTCTATTGTGCACATCTTTTACTTCTGCTAAGAGATATAAAGATGAGGAAAAACCGTCTTGGGCTAAGAAAGACATCAGGGACTTCAGCGACGCCGATATGGAACGGTAAAAACAACTTCTAAATAGACCGTTATTTTCTGCCTCGTAAGCTAATAGTACCTATATAAAAAAAAATGTGTCTTAAAATCAATAAATATCGACGATCAATAAATACACTTTCTATTATTTATTAATTTATTCAATATAATTATCGATCTTCAGTATTTTATGTCCACTTCAGCAAAACCGGCAATGAGGGCGATGTATTGGCGACTTAGGAAAACGAATGCTAAAGATTGACCTTAACCTACCAAACAGTAGGTAAATACTGCGATTAAAGGCTTCACACCATAATACGCCCACATGCTATATTTATCGCCATCCAATCTTTAATGTAGATAGTACATGTTTATTTTTGACAGTGCGTAACTAATTTCAATAAAATTTGCAAAAAATAGGATAATTTAGATGAAATGGGTGACACTATTGTTGACATATATTTTTGATTTGCACTCATTTAGGACATGTTGCATATATACATTTTTTTATTAAAATACTTTTCCACTTTAATTTACAGCCTCTTTGACCAATGGGAAGAAGATGAAGAGCCTCTACCAGAAGATGAGTTACCTGAACATTTACGCAAGCCACCATCTTTGGATCTGACAAAATTGGATACTTCGAACCCTGAATCAATTTTACAAGCTACAAAGAAAGGTCAAACACTAATGATGTTTGTGACTGTAGCCAATAAACCTACAAGAGCCCGCACTGAAGAACTCACCAAAATTTGGCAAACAAGTCTATGGAGTAATCACATACAGACTGAAAGGTAAGTTAAATTTAGTTTAGGTTTAAAACAACTTTATACCTTGATCTATATGTAACCAAAGAGTTGTTATATCGGTCCTCGTACCAAATCCACTGTAAAAAACGAATTTTAAAATATGCAGAGTGTAGATTTGATAATAATTATATAGGTACCTATTATTTAAATTTTCATAATTATTGGCAATTCCAATATAGTGTACCTACATTTTGAAAACACATTTATTTGTTTATGACATAATTTTATATTCCTAAGAAAATATTCCTGGTATTTTACAGAAAGATCTGGTTGGGTTTTTCATTTGTTCAAATTTATGTTGAAAGTATTCAATCAAATTTTACTTTCAGATATCTTATAGATGACGATAGAGCCATCTTCATGTTCAAAGATGGGTCACAAGCCTGGTCTGCAAAGGAATTCTTATTAGAACAGGAGGAGCTAAAGGACGTGCAATTGGAAAGCCAGTCTTATGATGGCAAAAAACCAGATGTTAAAAATACAGCTGTTAGGGATGAACTGTAATTATTTTAAGGCCGTTAGCATTAAGAGTAATTATCAATGTCTTTTATCTGCAGAACCGAAACCATATATTTTAATTAAAATTGGCGTATACCATTTCTGTTTATCGTTTAGATAAGAAATGTTTTCATATAATTTATCAGGGTAACTTTTAAATGTCACCTCTGGTTTTACTCATTTTTTAGTAAAATTATATTAAAATAATCTCAAAACATTATTTGTTTTATTATAACCTGTGAAACTAAAAAAAAATTAGGTATATAATTTTTAATGTAGTTCACTTATTACAATTTTTTTATTTGCTTTGTACAAAATAAAAAAAAATTACATTGCAAAGTAGTTTTTGCACTTCTTGGGGGCAATTGCTGCGTTTATTGCAACACCAAACAGTACAAATCACTCCTATGAAATGTTACAAACCGTCATGCATACCAGTGTACTTCGTAGTTCACAAGTTCGACTTGAGGTATCACAGACAAAATTGCATAGACTTATCTGGGAGGTTTTAGTAGGAAAGATTGTATACATTTGTGTTAATGAAACTCACTATATGTATATGAGTAAGTGTGTATGTATATGCATCCTTAAACTTGTCCGTCTCGGCGATACCCGTGAAGATATTCATCATCATAGAAGTCAAATAATACAGTTTAAAAATAATAAGTTTGTGTTTAATAAAAAAATAATGTGACTTTTAAAGTTCCATTTTTTATGAATACATCAGAGGAATTAGTAAGCGTCGGTCGCACGGAAATGTTCTTCATCAATAGTTGAATATATGTGTCCTTCTCCAGACAACCACCCCAGTACGTCCCTGTAAATAAAACACGACAATTTTGAAATAAGTTATAGATGCTGCAATAAATGGACCTACTTATGCAAAACAGAATCAACCCACACAATGAGAGTTTTGATAATAAGCCATTTTTTGTAAAAATATTGCATACTGTAAAATTTTAGCTTATTTTTAATCAAATCTATTTACAATATTGTAGGAAATAATTTGTTCTATGTACACTAATATAATATTGTTAAAAAATCATCAACATTTTTGAATAATTTTTGCCATGAATGTGTGGATTGGTTCCTGTTTGCATAAGAAGACCCCATTTGTCTTATACCTGTGTAATCTATGGTTCGGATCGATCCAAAGACATCACTATGTTGAATAAAATATGACAGTCAAGAAATACGGAAACTGATAGGCATGTAAACGTCAATGAAAACTTCCGAGTACCAATTACCTTTATTAGACTGTCTTTTGTTAGACTGAGCAAACATAGTTTCAATAATATGGACCTGAATGTAATTTGGTATCCAACAACTACATTGTTTAAATGATAAATTGTTTACTAATTAATAAATGTTTTAATGTAACATACACAGGTACATAAATATGTATTATCTAATCATTGGTACATCAGTCAACTAGATAGAGATAGGTAGAAAACAAGATTTTAATGACTTGCAGATCAAAATACACTGATAAGGGTCATAATTTAAAATAATACTAATAAATCCGGATAGACGTCTTGCTACAAAAAATAGATGTAAACAATAGCGCCACCACCAGGTCCAAAATTATCGTACCTTTCAAGCTGGAACCAACCGTAATAGCTCTCAAATTTTCATAGAATTCCGTTGAGCAGTTTCGAAGATTATATGTGTACATAGTGACATGTGTTAAAAAGAAATATATAATATTTAAACAAAAATAGCAGAATGAGGAAGCTATATAACCAGTTTATCGTATCGTAGAAGTACTTAGAATAATCTTCCGTGAGATAAACGGTTGGCTATTTATATACTCACAGTGAATCATATCTACAACAAAGGTCTACCCTTACATAATTTTACATGAGGAATCGATACTGTACGGTATAGAATAAATGCACAGTTATATTAATTGAAAGAGCATATTATTTAAGCATGTTGTTATTCATAACTAGATTATACTAGTAATTGCAACATAAAATTGGCAGAATTGAGTACCGATAGGTTACTACTACTTCTGCGTTTTATTATTATAAACGTAGCAGTGGTCTGGTACCAACGGTGTGGTAAAGAAGATGCACTTTTAAGACATCCCGACTTGGCTAAGCAAGAAATCTATAACTATCAAGTTCAATTTTGTCTGGACTCGGTCGACTGATCTATCATTGATCATCTAATCTGAAGGGCCACTGCTTAAAGACATCTGTAATCGATACTCAATATGACAATAGTATACTTCTGCAGTCGAACTACGAAAAGTTCTATCACCTTCAACGAAGCTGATTGCATTTACATTGGGAGTTCTGTAATCTTCAACCCAATTTTCAATTACATTAATATCTTATATTTTGTAAGATGTATGTACACAAAACACATACCTATGTGCGCATAAATAAGACAAAGGCGAGATCAGTTATGTGCATGTAGACATGAACTCACTCAAGCAATTTTAATAAAGTCCAGTTATTATTAGATCAGTTTACTCTCCCCACGCAACTATTTGCCCACGCGAAATATTACGAATGTATTTACACACACAGATGTAGTTTCAGCTTTTGTTTTGTATAAGTATATAAATTGCATCTAAAAGAAGCATACGTATGACCTATCCTACACATTGAATAATAAATCTAAAACGCGCACATTCCTTTTGTAAGGTTAAATCTATTTGATGGGTGCGGCAGTGCTGATCACCAACCCTATTTCTTCCCCTTATTGGTAGCGTCAAGCGCTGCTGTGTTCTGATTTGAAGGGTGGTATTGCAGACAAACAAGGTCTGACGACCTACGCCTGTTATTAGTAATCAGTCTATTTTTTGCTTAACTAAAAAAAAATTTGTCAATTTCTAATGACAGAAATTTTTATATTTCAATGGTCACTTTCTGGCTTCATTTTACCAGTTCACAGAGACCAGAATGTTACCTTATTAAAATATTTTTTTGTAACTACGGGAGCACAATTTTAGCTGTTGTAGAACGAAGTTTCTGCGAACCAAGAACATTGTATCTAGTTATGGATACCCCTCAGCCTTCGACATAGATTAAGTTGGATGTAAAACTATATATCACATTATCGCATGGCAGCATTCCAACTATCTAATTTGACAACTAAGCGGTAAGTACCATGTAAGCCACTATGTTGCCACAGTAGAATTGTATTAATAATTCTCTAGACTATAAATCGACAGTAGGCACCTGTTTTTTTATATGTACAGGAAGAAATATTCATTTTCCAATGTGAGCGGGTGACTAAATCCGAAGTGATAACCTAGTGTTTGAAACTTGTGTAAGAAACAGTAGACTGCGGGCGCGGCATTTTTAATTTTGATCATTAAATTATACATGTACTTATAAATGGTAAAAACATGTAAGTATGACTCCCAGCAAACTTTTATTTTTTATTTACCTATAGAAAAAATAAAGATTATAAATATGTTATGGATGCAAAACTGTTAATATTAATGATTTACTTCCCAGTTTCTATTTATTTATTGAGGCTATGAAATAAGCTATCTGCTATATTATAATGGGTATTCTATTTATTTTTATTGACTTGATAATATTAATGTTCATAATGATTATAATAATCATTGTGTACGTACTTACATATCTCGCTCTAAAAATAGTTTACAGACCACGACTTTAATTAACTATCACTAATAATAGCCACAAGGAAGTTCCAAGAAAAATAATTAGGTGTCTTCAATAAATTATTATTACGTTATCATGATGAATATTGTTCTTTCTTCATAAAATACAGATGGTATGAGAACTTTTATACTTCACTACCGCCATCTAGTGACCAGTAGCTGTATTAAAGATACAATGTAGCGAATTATTAAAGTGAGATTCGAATAACCGAGTACTTAGCTTTTTATTGTTTGTTTGTGTGAATTTATAATAGTATTTTTAAGCCACTATCTAAGGTTAGAACGTTCTGCGACATTCAGTGTCTATTTGGGATCCTAATAGCTTTTTGTAGAATTGAATTTTATTTATTTTAATAAAATATGCATACATACAGAACTATTCATACCTTACAATGAAACCTAATCCATAGCAAATAATCCGTTCAACAACATTTATTATTAACATAACTTCTTTTTGAATTTATGTCCATGGGTGTTAAAGTACCTAGTTCAAAATTTCTCGGATTTGTATCAAGGTTGGTGCTACATGCACTTATTTGAAAATCAAATTGTATCAGAATATTTTATTCAAACTGGATATTTTACAGGTTTTTTAACGTTAATGACGTACCGCTGCATTGTATGACATTTGCATTTTCTCGGTTTTTCCTTGGATTAGGGTTACAATTTTTTATTCAGCTTTTTTAGAATTTCCATGGAGATTGACCAGCGTCTGTCATGAGGTAACCTTTTTTTTGTTTCGAGGTGGATACTTTCAAAAGGTCCCCTGTGGCCGCCCACAAAACCCTCCCGGTGGCCGTCCTCATCGCTACGCGGAAGACTCCGGGATCTACGAAAAACGCAACCGGAATCCTATTTGTTTTAAAAGGAATTGCCTATTCCTGTTGTAAATATAGATAAGAAAACTGGGATCAGAAATTGTTACTTAATAGTATAATTTACGAACAATAGTACTTAAACAAGTATGTATGTAAGTATAAACCTAAATATAATAGTCTCAAATAAATCAAATAGAATAAATTAAAAGTGATATCATTAGCCAACAATGCCAATTAATAACCATAATTTGTCGTGTTGTTTCTAGAAAGTATTCTCGGATTTATTAACTATGGACAAATGTAGGTAGGTATTTACTCGGTGCGCATTCATTCATATTCACAACGTAGCACGTTTTTATTTATACCATATACCGCTTATCGGCGCATCGTGGTGCGGCGTACAGTTCTGTTTAGTTGCTATACGGGCAGCGAGGTAGCTACTCGTATGCACCACGTGCTGCCCTCTGTCGGCGTCGCGGGCCACCGGTTTTGTCTCCAGTGACCTTGGCGCGCCGGCCCGCACCGTTCATTGGCCGCGCGAAGCCAAGACGAGTCGCGCTTCTCTTCGCTCCCTAAACTATGCCATTTCAAAACAAAATACACCTGAACGGGAATGTTCCCGCGAGCACCTAACCGCGCATGCAGGTGGCGGTAATATCGCACGTCACCTGTCAAAATGATGTGACCGTGTCTAACCTCACTGTGAATATACTTTTATAGTGCTAATACGAACGGAAAAATGTGGAAGCATCGACCGAGACACGGTGAGTGTACAGTCATGGTGGGATTCATACATATTTTAAGGTTATGTTTCCGACGCATTTGTTTAGCCGGTTGGTCGGTTAACCGGTGATTTGGCCACTCACTTGTCATTTACATTAAACACGGCAGACAAAGCAGTGATCTCTGTGCTGACGCTAAAAATAGCTCGCACTGTAATGGCGGTGGTTAATCAGCGGGTAACTCTTAGTTGAAGCCCCTATTGCCTCATGCGATCATGCCATGTCATGTTATCTTCGTAACGTCGTTTATACAAAAAACAAATAAACACGCGTACACGCAATGAATTAGATATAAGTTGATTTGAATTATAGTTGCACTTACAATTAAATTAAATATTACAGGAACATTTTTGTTAAGTAATAATAAACTTATTGATTACTGAAAATTAACAAATGATAAATATATGAGACATAAACAACTGATAATTATGTGGCACTTGTTAAGTTTCATAAACCACCAACATTATTTTGGTACGAAAACAAGTAGTTTGACTACAAACTATAGTTTACCTACTAAATGCTAAATAAGAAATGAAGTCACAATTCTGTGTGCAATCATTTATCAAGAACACAATGCAGAAATGCTTGCGTTAGTGTAGCTATTGTATTCAATATATTTGTCTGTATATTAATTATATGAGTTGTAAGTAAGGGTAAGGGCTATGACTTTTATGTAAGAAAACTGGACAATATGACAAAAAAGTTTTACACAAGAATGCAATGTCGTTGTTTTGTGAAACTTTTTTATTTTAAGGCAGACCATAGAAATTTTAAACCTTGTTTATGCCAGAAAACTGTTAAAATTGGTATAGATATTTCGTAGATAAATTGTAAAGACAGGCAGATAGATGAAAGAGAGGCAAAAGATTCAAAAAATATGGTGCTGATAAGCCATTTTTGTAAGCGACGATACTTAAGCCTAAATAGTTTTAATAACACAAACACTTATGTTGTAATAACATTTACAGAAAGAAATAAAAACAATTATGAATAATAAAAATAAAATAGGGATAAACATGTATATGTACAAAGTTTGTAACGATTACGCATGGAACGTAAAAAATACAAAACATCAAACACGATTATCTAAATAATCTATTTGATAACGAACACAAATATATTGTAAACATGTACCTACGCAGCTACGCACTCTTAGAAAATACATAAAAAGCATAATCTTAATAATCCTGCTTGTCATAGATAATACTAATATAAAGTTACGTCGATATACGTAAGATTAACTTGGTATAACTTATCGTACTATATTAATGATTTCAGATTTTTATTGCCACATAATACATCAGCTATCGAGTTACAGATCGATATTAATTTATCTTGACGTCATAGGAATATTTTTCGGTGCTGCTAAAGTATGTTGAAGCCCTAACCGTGATAACCGTATTATAGATAACTCAGAACGATTTTTTCAATAAATATGGTTGCCATCAATGACTAAATTATTACCTTATCCTAGCAGAAATTAATAAGACGATGATACCTAATCTTTAAGTTAAATTTTTTTTTAAAGGGATCTATAAAATTACGCAAAACATTAGAATTTCTGAAATAAAAATGAAACTAAACTTATTCTGTACAATCCTGTGATCTAAATGTAAGCTGTTAATGAACTCGTAAAAATAATGTAAAGAGATATTTTGATTTGCTTATTATTGATTTTCAACATGTATTATAATTAATTTGGAGCGAGTGTCGGCGCTCATAGCAATCTATAAATCAATGACATTCACGAGTTTACTGACATATTAATTTGTTCGCTGTTCTAATGAGACTGATACAAGTTACACAAGCTCTTTCATTAGTAAGATGGACGATATAATTAGTTTCTACTGAGAATAGTCTCACTTTTATCACAAATTTTATGGAAGAAATTTAAACTTAGTTATCTTACGGTTTATTATGAATAAAAATTACAGGAGTGCTTGTACACTCTGCATTATAAACTCATGGTACATTTGTAATTGTGCTGTTTAAGGGCACAAGTATTATAAACTGTACAGATATATTTTATAAGTTCTAAAAGTATTTAGTCTATGTAGACGTACATTATATTGTTACTCAGCCTTCTCATTTGAGCCATTTTCATCAGTTGATTTATTTTAATTCTAGTTTGTTCATTGTATTTCGATTAATACATCATTGTATTCATGACAGAATAGATATTCAAACTCCTTGATTGACACGATCAAATGACTATAACTAATCGAGCGGTCTGAAGTTCTGTCAGCTAGAGGTCAATAATATCATTTTGATATTGTTCTTAGTTAATTAACATTACTGCAATTATTGGCGAGGTAATTATTGCAATACAGATTTAATGATTGACAAGATTAGGCGACTACGATAACATATTTTGAAACTTGGATTTCTTTTAAGAGACAGCTAGCTGTTATTTACTAAAGTTAATTTTCCTTATCGATAATAGAAAATTCAGCGGGCTATGCGTTATTATAGTGACACAAGCTAGGTAAAAGACAAGATCAAATAAAAGTGATTATGGTTGGTTCAGTCAGTGAGATGTCTTCTATGACAGTAATCAGATTAACTGTAGTTGATACACGTAAATTATTATTACGTTTGATTTCTAGCATTTCGTTTCTAGAATACGTAATGGATTTGTAATCTTAGGATCAAATTAGAAATTCACAACGGCAGTTCTATTTTTTGAACGAAGGTAACGGATATTTTATCACACATGACTGACATTCGTGTTAGCTAGTTGCGAATTTGATCTAATCGCTTTCCGGAAGACGAGTGGATGACTCGTATTAATGAGTATTCAACGTGCATGCATTTTTTATTGCCTCGGCTTAGCTTTTCCATGTCAACTGGTTTGATTGAGTTGACGAAGCGGCTAGTGGCCTCAACTACGTTATAAATTAAGATTTTGTACAGAGTTAATTGGTCAATCGCGTATTTCCTGCTCATGAAGCAGGAAATTCTTATTGAAATAGAAGTGTTTGTTTAATAACTATGGTTGAGTAAACGAAAATATTATTGCGAAATCGCAAGGCTAGCCTCATTTGCCTGTTTTGCAACTATAAATCTTCATTATGAGCTCTCGCATATCTTTTTGAATGATATTGAAGTAAATACGAACTTAAAATAGACTTCCCTGAATATGTCGTATATTTCTTTTATCTTGTCTTGAATATTTCTTTTATCATCTAAGTTCATTAATTTAATTTGGATTCATTGAACAGATGTATTCAATGAATTATAAACTGTTTACGTTTTATAAATTTTGATCACAAATTACATAATTAACGTACTAATCAGGTCTAATTACTGTACACCAGTATTTGTCACTGTTAGTAATAATTTTAATATGTTCTGATAATTTTATGCGAAAATATAAATTTATTCGCAGAATTTAACAATTCACAATTTACATTTAACATCTATATATAGTGCTTTATTACGGATGCTCTACTTGATGTTCTATGTATTATCCATTCACATCTAAATCCATTACGTTTATACTGCTACTCTGTGATCATTGTTTTATTTCTATCTATACGTCAAATACGCCTTACTGACTAAGGATTTATTAATTATTCATCTGTTTTATTCCGTACAGGTTATTGTTTGCCTTTTTTCCAAGGTCGCTATGTAATATCTATAAGCTAGAAAGGTATTTATTATTGATTGTTCACATTCATTTTGTGTAAGACCTATTGAAATAAGTTTTATGGCGGTTTTCACTTAGAAAAAAACATCTGCCATCGTTTGATTTCAAGGTTTGGTTGGGCAGCAGTGCGTTGAAATAGATCACGTCTATCATTTAATGACCGTCTGCTAAGTGAATACTGTACCCATCGTACCCAACGTACCCACAGTAATGAGCACGTGCAAGAATAGCTTCAGCAAACAAACTGTCGGAATGATTAGAAAAATTTCGTATGTTGTCATTAAAATAAATTTACTGCGTTCACATGCGACAGGAATATAGCGAAAGCTGTTTACAGAAGGACTTTTTAACGCCTTCAAATTATCAGCGCTGATAACATTGTTTATGAAACTTATTAAAAAAAGAGTTTAACAATAGTGTCATTAACCTTCGCAGTCTCACTGTAGAGAATTAGAATAAATGTGTCTTCCTCCGAACTAGTAAAGAGTACGTTATTAAATTTCACATCATCAGGGGCATTTTGCAGACCAGCAAATTTTTCCACTATTTGTTATCTTGAAATAATTAGACGCCCAGAATTTGAAGTCGAATAACCATAGATGGAGGCCAAAACTGTTAGCACTAGGTTATTTATTCGTGTAATTAAGTGTTACATGTATTAAATTTTCGTCTTTATATAATCATAGATATTTTCTCTACTTTAAACAGGAAAAATATTTGGCATACTGATTAATTTTATTGTTGTATTTAATGTTCCCTCTCTTTTGATTTAATTAATAACAGCACAACAGTATTTAAAGGCGATTATGCCGTAATAATAAAAAAAATCTTGAACATGAATGTGTTTTTCTTCGTTTCTGTTAATATCAATTGTTGGTTTTATATTTTTTGATCTTTTGACAACTACAGGAAATGATTTACTTAGAACACCATACTTTAGATAAATATTTTTAATTAAAGAAAATGAATTTAATGTACGCGTTAAGCAATTAAGGAAGTGGGTCACATTTCTAATTAATTTAAAATAACAGTACTGCTTGAAGTAAATTGTAGAATTCTACCCCTTAAAGACAAAGATGGAATATTTAATGTAAATGAGGCCAACCGGCTAGGTAAAAGAACTACAAATAAGAACACAACAGCGTCAAAACTACTATAACTCATCAGAAATAGATGTAGCGATGCTGCGGCCACAGACAGTTCTAAAACCTTTAAAGTTTTAACTGCTTACGTACACCTATTTTTCTTCAATCGCTACCAATCACCTCGTCCTGATATGAATAATTTAGATATGCAAAAAAATAATGTAATTCTTTAGTCAGAACACGTGACTCGCGTAAATAGGCACCCGTTCGAGGTATCGCCGTGAATCGAATGGCAAACGACCTATACTTACCTGCAATATATTCTTAAATGGTCGTACATTGGATTAGGAAACAGAACGTGAGGAAATAAATTAATTCAGCGCCGCATTTGTGTTCGTTACAAAATATATAACAGAACAAACACGTATCGACTTTAAATTGTAATTCGTACGTTGTAAATTATCGTAATGCCCACTCGTGAACAACGGTTATGTAATGAAATACAAGTATGCCCAATATTTTAATATCAATAAAATATACTTGTCAAATTGAATATTCATACATCCCACGCAAAGGAATATGAAGTAGGTAAGTTACGATATTAAATTTATTCTGTAAGCTTTGTATACGATTATAAATTATTATAAACCTTTGGAGTGTGGTCATTGATATTTAGACTAGTGGTAGACAAAAAACCGGTTTATAAAGACCTGTCACCCATATCATCCATAATTCATGTAAATTAACAGAATTTCAAAATTCATGAACTTACTACTGAAGTAAGTCATAAAGTATGTGATTTATGTGAAGTTAGGTTTTCATTTTTATGAGATGATTATAGTAAGAGTAGATATAATTCATAATAGTAAAAATGCAATAAAATTCCAACAAATATAAACTTAATACTAAAGAAACGTAACATAAGAACTTAAAAGAGAATATTATAATTACATACTCAAGGATTTCTTTAAATGTAATAAGTACCGATAAAATTAAAGACATTATTTTAATCTTCGCGTGAATAAGGTGTTTTGACGGTGAAGAATGAGAAACAGGTTGAAACGCTTGATGTGAATGTCTGTTCGACGAAAAATACCGACAATTCGTACCTTTTGTTGTAATGACAGTGATTTCACGAAACTACTTACCACCTATTTAAATAAATAACTCTATCAGGGAGTAAAGTTTCTCTTTCGCAATCAGCGCCATCACCATTTGTGAGAATCTTGGTGTTATTCCGTAATTGTTGTATTTTCTTTTAAAGATCCCAATTATATATGATTTTATTTCCTGAGTATTTTCAATTGCGTCGTTGTCAGAGAAATATGTTGAAAGATATTTCTGTTATGCATTATATTAAATACAAAATCATATAATTAATTTATTATAAAGCACATTTATTGTCTTATATATATTCAGATTAATTTAGAATATACTTAATTTTACAATAGTTTCAATAAATACGTGTTTTATTAAAAAACCTTGGATCGCTATTTGTAATTTAATAATACCGTGTAACCGTATACTTGATAAGGTATTTTTAATTCCACAGAATAGTTTTGAAATTCGAACTTCTTGCCACAATGTTATAACGTCTAGTTTCTATATTTAATTAAGTATATATAATTTAATTTTAGGTATATTTACATGTTTTATGAAGTCTGAATTCTATGGAAGACAGTAAATTCCTAAGCTTACCCTATTCGTTTCTAATAAGACTTACACATGGAAATGTAACTCAAAAACAACGCAAAGACCAACTACGTGATCATTTTGGTCGTATATCGTGCTATTGCTCAATGATCACATTTCAAACACGTCCTTTCAAACCACATAAATGCGAATCGAATGCGACCGCTTTGTTACGGAATGATAATTAACATTCAATAGACATGAACGCTGTTTAAACTGTGAATTAAATGTATCTGGAAAAACCTTTAAATGCTATGGAAGTAGCAAATGAGTTTCAACTCTATGGTGAGGCAGTTACTAATAATATGAAACTTTTCAACGTAGATTTGAATGGAACTGAATCAACGTAGATTTGAATGAATTGAATTGAATATACGATCGACCTTGTGTAGGTAATATTGTTTTAGTAGGGGTTGTGAGTAACCATTTACTATCAAGATGGTTACATGTCTGTTTATTAGTTCCATACGTTAAGTTTAGTAAATTTACGCAATGTGAAAATGTGAGCTAATTGTTTTTTATTTTTATTGTCTAGTCTTACTTATCATTGTTTTTATTATTATCCCGTGTTTAGGCTCTGATTTCTTGGAATAGACAGATCGGATTACGTTACCACATTATTCTAATCCAAGTCAGTTAATGTAATACCTCATACCTTTGAAAGCTTTATAGAGAAGCATAAAAATGGCTCAATAATATGTATAACATAAAAAATAGTGATGCAAGCACATAACGAACGAAATAGCGCATAACGATGAACTATCGCTGAGAGGTTTATTCAGAAAAGTAAATTTACGTATTAAATATATCATTAAGTACGCACCACAAATTTATCGCCGCCGTAAATCTTTATATTTAAAATGTTTTCTGTTAATATTTATATTTAAAATTACTCAATCGTTAGTGAACATCCTGTTCTCGAAACCCTAATATAAAAGTTAACGTTATTCAATGCTATTTGGAATGTTTTACGAGGTGACCATTTGACTATCTGGTAATACTCTTATAAAGTACGCACAACTGTCTGTATATAACAAATGAAAAATATATTAAAATATTACTTCCCCGTTTTGACATTATCCTTGTGACATAAAATGTTAAATTTCCAACTTACAGTAGCAGTGCTTAGTGTTTTTGGTCCTTAGGTTTGATAACATAGTTGTTACAACATACGGCATGTTAACTAGTCATTAAGATCAACTCTATTGGTCTTTCACATAATCACTCAATTGTACAGGAATATCACTGAAGAAAACTTCAAACCAACTAATTTAATTTAATTTTTATTAATTAATATTGAGAAAGCAATGATCATGGACAAAGTCTTACTCTAAAATATTTTAAATTTTGGTAAATAGTCCTTTAAAATCTGGTTTAGCTCTTTCTAAATTTATAAAATCTCTAAAAATATTCTTTTAATTTCTTCGTAAGTAAGTGTATAATCTTGCAGTTATTTGGAATGACCTTTAAATTTTATTTTATTTATTTACCGATAAATGTTGACAGATACGCGGGCGCAGGCTAGTAATTTTAATTTCAACACAGTATACTTGCAAATTGTGGCTCGATGCCAATCAAGAAACGTTCATTTTATCTAGCTATTACTTTTGGCTTTGTGACAGCTTCGCTTCCGATTGGTATATAAATTATTTAGATTAACGCCAACTCTAGCTGTAAAATGTAAGTGTTGCCTATTAGTTTCGACCATTATTTCGAATCATAACAGGTACATTTTATACTAATATTAAAATATAGAATAAAATACATCGAAATATCTACGTCCTGCTAAATATTAACTTTTATTTTCAAAGACACGCCCCATAAATACTATATATCTTACCAATTTATTTGCAATTAAACCACATTCAATTTATTCTAGGTTTCAAATAGTGCCACTGTAATAACGAATTGTACTTTGAGTTTATTCCATAAATAAATCTCACGTGAACACTCTAAGGCCATCTCGTACGCAAGTACTTCCTTTTGATCTAAAATGAATCTATAATACTCGTATAATAGTTAAAAGATTTATATGAATTATAGTTCAATTCTGAATTTTGGTGAACTAAAAGCGGTAGGCCAAAATATCTAGTTAATGCTACTTGGTTATTGATTAACTGTATCAAATTGTTGACAACCATAAGTTTACTAATAAAAAATATAAGCGTATTCGGTAATCAAGTAAAAGTAGCTGATAAACATGCGTTAATTTGTGAAACTCATAAGGAAATTAATTCCGTGAAGAATATAGCGATGTAGAATCAAGCGAGGGATCACGTGATAATAATATCGCTCTCATCAAGCGTGAACTGTATTTGCTTAAACTAACGGACGTAAGTCAATATTTGTTGTATCTCTTACTCAACATACAGTTATGCTTATTATTAATAAAGCTTTTTCATATTCCTTTTCTTTACACAGCTGGCTTTTTAAATTTTGTGCATAGGGGTCTCTCATTATTAATGATAAAACGTAAAATTCAAGTGAAATTCGAACTTAAAATCTGTTTCATTTTGTTAAGTTATCTGCAAATCCTCACAATCAATAATCAATTCTGTCTATTTTTAAATAATTTAGGTATGTTTATAAACTGTGTGTCTGTATTACTATACTCTGATTTGAAGCACACAATTACTGAAACGAATCGTTTCTACTTATTCTTCAGGGATAGCAATGTATCTAAGCCCTCTGTTCTATTTGACGTTGTTCACAGACCTCCAAGGGCGGCAATGATTACTTAACGTCAGATGGGCTGTGTAATCGTATTTTTACATAAAAAAGACAATTCGTCAATTCTATGAATAGATTTCTATGTCATGGATTTGAACCTTGACATAAAAATCTTTTAATAGAATCAAGGCAAATACCTAATTGTAATATATAATCGTTATTTTGCCATCACACATAGTGCCAATGGAATAGTGTATTAAAATTATTTTGGTAGGTCGAACGCTCACAAAATCTCTAGGATCAGGATTGAAATATTCTGAACGAATTGCATAGCTGTTATGAGATTTGAAATTGCGAAACAAAATTTGCAGTTTTTAATAGAACTATCAAAATAAATTTGTGTATCAGCGTCGGTACTTCAAATGCGTATATTAACATAGATTGAACCATACCGAATACATATTGATTACTCACAATAAACATCTTTGCTACAAATTTGTTTGATCTCGGAATAGCTCTACTCCGGGCACGTTTATTTAGATGTAGGTGTTTGTTTATCTTAACTTGTTTCTGAAGTTGTAGATTTGCTTTTAAAGCGAATATCTAGAACCGATAAAATTGGTTTCTTTATGTTTTAATATCGTCGTTTTCAATTTAACTTACCTCTGCACTTAGCAATTAAGACCAACTTCATTTTAATTTGTGGTACCTATAGTGTTTGGTTACGCTGTGTTAAATATTATCTGCTTGTATTGCTTATTAAAAAGTTTCTTCATTACAGTTTCAATAGTAAACAAAATAAAAATGTGAATACCTAACTGGCCTTCGCATTTTTATTTTGGTTTAACTTAATTTTTGAATTTAACTCAATTACGGATTATTATGTATTCCGAACGTTGGTGTTGTCGTGTAACAGTATAATATAATATATTATCTTATGGAGTATAATAATGCTTCCTTATACTTGATAAGATTACTTTTAGAAGTGGGTAAAACATGTATAAAGATGTTGCAGAATTTATTTCTGAATCTGCAATATTTGTCTTCAAAGTGCCTTGAATGGTCCTGAGACGCATACAGTAAATTTTGCATTTTCCACGCGTTCAAACAAACTTAATGCGTTCACGGCTTTGTGAATGGAATGGCTTTTAGTTTTAGAGACTATAAAAGCTTATACTCATGCTTACTTGGCTACATTAAAGTGTAATTTGACAAATGCATTCACAACCTTGATTCCGACAATTTGCATAGACGGCTCAATCACAACTTCATGTTGTACAGAGTTAAGCGTTATCTATATATTATATTTCAACATTTTAGGATCAAAAAGGTATTGGAATATTTTATGTATACATTTCATGTATTTTATGTATTTTATGTATACATACGTTGGTACTATCGCCACTCCTATTTCTGAGTTCCGTGAAAGAGGTATAATCAGAGTTGGTGACAGAATATCTCCATAGAGTAGCTGTGCTGCATACTCATTTGCTACTCCAGAAAGGGATTCGCCGCAGTCGAATTAATGACTTATATTGCGTATAACGATGTAAATCGTAAATATAATCTTCGCTGAATATATTCGTGACATGAATATTGTTGGTTACGGATAGTTTTTTAGTGATTGATAATTACGAATGTGTTATCAATAGTATTTCTTTTAACCATTAAATTATATGGCATTTCAGTAATACATTGTTAACTTGTAAGCTTAAAATAGATGACGACGTAACTGAGTTATTTTTAGTTTTGATAGCGCATACATATTTATGAATTACCTTGACCTTTTTGAGTTCAAGACGATTTTGATTATTTTCGATGAAGTATTTTGTGATTTTGAATTTTTTTTAACTACTACAGAGTAAGGTCATAGTCATTAATTTAATTTGAATTTCAAAGTCGGAACGTAAATCCGTTATAGATATGCAATGTGTTTAAAATTCAAATAGCTTTATCTTTGTGACCGCTAGTGTGTGCGTTGATAAGCAGTTTATAAATAGAACGTCTTATGGAGACCAGTTTCGATCTGCGTGCTCGGATCATGTTTTATGCAGACCGTTTTATACAGAAACTTGAAACAATGAAACCTGACAATTCTTTAAATAGATGTCTGCATAAACTAGAAGTGAGGATATTTATTTTGAATCTACAAATGAAATTTGTAATTTATTCATCGAAGTTTCGGGTATACTACTCCAGATTTTCTAGTAAAAAGTATTCTGTACGGATTTACACCATGACTTACGTTAGATAGATCCAAGATGCCAATGATAGACGTACATAGTAAACCTGTAGTATAGATCGTACGTTAAAACATTTTTATTAGTTATTTACCTCCATTTTCACGATGATTTTTAGGAGTATTTATTTATTAAGCGCTTCTGAGCATCTCCTAGAAGGCAGATCCGCGAACCCTACAAATATTCCTTGTGAATCATCTCTAAAATGTTCTCGTGTAACATTTTTAGCAGCGGTGATTTTCTGCATGCAAACTATTCGTCAATCCAGGCAAATCAAAATACAGACACATCAATATCTGTTGTTACTACGATCATTGTATTTGTTGGTAGTTTTTGTAGCATAATAGAAAAACAGAGTTCATTCGTTAAAGGATCTTCATGTTACCCAAAGCGCATTGGTAGGTAATAAGAATAGCTTAATTCTAAATATATAAAATTCTGCAACTCACACGGCATTTGACTATAATCCTATTAAAATACTTAACTTTATTTATGCATGTCAGTTAGTTGCTAGCTTGAGCAATACATACTTTGTTGACAAATGTGTCGTGTTGTCCCATCCACGCAAACATGATACATATTGTTAACTGGTTATAAATAGCGCACTTAATAAAACGTGTCGGTTTATAATATTAATAACTGTAACGATAACGCAACGGACATGTAAATAATTTGTGCTATTTTCAGATTCTATATTTGGAGTGATGTGTTTATTCTATATTAGGAATAATGGTGGCAAATAAGATATAGGGCTGCTTTTGGTATGGATGGAGCAACGTACGGATTGATGAGCTGTATGCAATGATTACCATATTAGTTACATGGAGATATTTTTTGGTTTGATCCCTGACAAGACATCTGAGTGATATATTTATATTTCTGGTATTATTCTGGACGTTTGTATACTTATATTTATACGTGAACATGGTAACCTTGACGCAGAGACCTAGTGAGTGACTAGAAGTTTAGAAAGCATTACAGATTACTCCTACTTTTAGTAACTGCGATTCCTATTTTGGCGATTGCATCGATGCTGCATCACGTTTTGATGACTAATTGCGTTCAAAGTTAATATTTAAGTAGCTCATCCCCTTAACAAATCTGCCTCGATGGATCATCTTAGTAAAAATCTTCATACTATTCTTCATTGCGTCATTATTGTCACAATATCAACCCCTTTTTTTCATAGATTTCAACTACTTTGGATCACATCTGGACATAGGTTTTCTTAAGGAATGCCACAACGCTTTCAAAGTTTTCGGGCACTATTTGTCTTTAAAATATTATTACCAGAACGAACACACTGTTGTCATTGATTCGTGGTCTCAATTCAAACCCATTTTTCGACGGTCATCATTTATTGGTACAAATATAATATAATGAATCTAGCTTAGCTTCGAACACCCACAACCGACACCTGTTGCCTAAAATAACTTTGCGTGGGAATCTACCTATACTAAAAACTATTCACTCAGCATCTGATGTTGCACGAAATTTTATTCGGAACATCTGATTTATAGACGCTGTGTACTGAGAATACATAAAACATATTTCGAATAACTGATAATAATAGAAATAACACCTAGGAACGAAGACTCCTTGATCATAAATACTTTGCAAGTACTGGCTGCAAGACAAAGAGTGCCACTTCTCTTCCCGTGAATCATAGTGATGGAATTCTAGAGATGAGCAGCACCATCATCCTAGGAAGTTATTCATTTGCTGCCACCGTCAACGGCGATGACTAATGTAATAAATACTTATTTTCTGTAGAGAAGCATCTGCGATAGGTGGTAGATACTACTGGTATATCTTAGGATAAATGGTTAAAGGATAACGAACACGAGTTATGTTTGGAATCGATTACATATGAATTAGTGACCTTTATGACTAAGTAGATTTTTTACATAAGATTAACTAAGCACATAATTTAAATCATGACTAAAAACTATACTGATACATATAGTTACACACACGTAATATGTATACGCTCACAACAGACGTAATTTGCAACATCTGTTGCCAAGCTTAATTTGTTAGTAAGGCTGATCTACTTAACTGAACTTTAGGATATGAGTTTAATACGAAAGCTAATTTGGATAGTCGCAAAAATCGTGACATGGTGGAAGGTGGTGAATAAACTCAACTTGATAGGTATGTATATGAGAACTTAGGCAGTGTAGCGGTTTGTTTCACTCCATGAAATTGTAGGTACCTTTAGATAGTGTGAATATCACAAATTAAATTCCGCTTACTTTAGCGGAGAAGGCAAAATGATATGTATGTGTACATTTGGTATTTCTCCATAATGTTCTTAAAGGTGTGGATAATTATGAACTCGCATTTAGCAGGTATGGAGAAGGTATGGCCAAAACGGTTTTCATTCTGAGTGTGGCTGCACATTATAAAAAAATGAATCATTTCTACATAAGCTGTCCATGCGTTGGCAGCTTCTCTAATATTGCAAATGCCCTTATCTTCATTACGGCCGGTGCCATTTTGTTAAAATGATCCGTTTGTTTTATCGCTAGGTTAAATGATAAAAGTTATATTGAATATGCCAACCCTACACTTAGTTTATCCAGCTATCGTTGTGTCTGTCCCTGTGTGGTTATTTTTAGCCGCTCTTAGTCATTATGTGGTCGTTACAAAGATGTCACGTGGGCCGTTTGTGGTTTGGGTATAACAGGTGGTTACCGACTGTTTTATTGTACATATTAACAATGATAAGGTAATAAATTTAACTTTATTAGATTTGTTAATTAGTTTTTATTACTAAATAATGTTCTCTTGTTCAAAGTACGTTTATGTAGTTGCTGAAAAAAATGTTATACAAAAAATAAGACAAAATCGATTTTTGTGTTTTGATATCGACTGAACTTAGAGAATAGCCGTTATTTTAAATCTACAAATCAACACGACTGTCGTGAAAATTAAATATATTTACAAAACTGTAATTCACTGACTTAAAATTATTATTAAATAATAACATAAAGTTAGTAAAAACGTGAAATGTGATTTTCAATGAAGAGACAGAATTTACTGGATATTTTAAAGCAACCAATTCGCATTGCAGCAGTGTGGCGTAGCACGGTCTCCGATGGGGAAAACCCAAGGAATGAGACGTAAAATAGGTTGTAATCGTTTGTGGTACGACTCCGGAGGCACCATTCTGCCTAATAACAACAGTGTAAGCGCGGTGCAATCCGGTTTGAGAGGTATGGTAAGAAAGACATACTTATCCAAAGCATTCTAATTTAGTTGTCAGAGGTAGCGACAAAACTGCGGCTGACCTCAGATAGGACTCTGGGGTTGATTACAGAAGTCCATAAGCGGGTTATACTATCAAATGTACTGCATAAATAAAATTATAAGGGTCCTTACAGAATAAACTAATTAAGAAAGGTTAAGTCACTAAATCTGAGGTGTAATTCATATTTGATTGTATCACATAAATGATTGCTTATTTACTTACCGCCATAGTCACTCGTTAAATGCCATATAAACAATTAGCCAGATCGTAATTGTCAAGGCTACGTAATTGTATGATTTTAATTGATTCATATTTTGAGATGAATCCTTCATATAAATTTCGAACGAATTTAATCTTAGGTATAGTGTTTTGTATGACAATATTTTTATTTTGTCTGTATGTAGGGGCGACCCTTTGAAAGGTCTGAAAATAAATCAATTTAAAGATAGTAAAATTCTTCATGAATGAGGCGGCAGGGCTGATTTACGTTCTCTTGTTTAGAATAAAGATGTAAGGTTGTGGCTTGTGTTCTGGTTAGAAGGATGTAGTAAGCATCAGAATCTAATTTGAAGTATTTTAACGTAGACCTCAGTACTGATACCTACTGTACAGCTATGAATTATATTTTAGATTAGAGTCCTATCAGAATGACCTGAATCCTATTTGGGAATAGTACCCATATGTAAACATAAATATTTTTAAGACTCAAGCAGTGTAATTGCATTACTAATAACAAGTTCAGCAGATTTCTGGTTGAAACTTTTGCCAAAACCTCTCTTTTGGCAAAATTTGGCCGAAATCGTAACTTAAAACTTCAGTCGGTCTTTAAAATCTAAGAGTGATTCGTCAGACAAACGTTCACAAATACAATTTTCTATATTCGATACTCAATAATTAAATGCATTAACGGTTCTTTATAAAATTTAATAAAGTGAATGATTAATCGCGAAATAAGCCATTTTTGATCAATGATAAATGACAGTAGAAGCCAATTTGTCAAAACAGAAGTGAATCGTATATTTTATACAGAGATGAACTTGAAAAGACCGTTTACTTTTCGTTAATTAATATAATCCACTGATAAATTCCACTAACGAATAGGTTAAGCTTCGCTTAAAGTTTAACCTTTTGATATTTCAAACAAGGTTAAATGATTGCTCTGACATGTTAATTTATGGAAAGAGTTTTTCTTTTGGACATTAACGATATGTGTTGCGAGGAATTATTTGATTTAGTGTCTCGAAATATTTAGTGATCGTTTAATAAATATTTTTATGCCTAGAAAAATATCCGTCCTATAAGATCTGTTGCAAATTAAATGATCTATTGCAAATTAAAGGGAAATCGTCGAGGAGTTATGAGATTTCTGAAAATTGGCATTAGTGACTTCATGTGATGTTATTCATCTATTACAATCAGTTTTTAGGAAAGGCGTTTACGTGGTAATTGAACTGTAGAGAAATTTTCGGTAAGATATTTATGTCACATAAAAAGCAAATTTTTGCGACTTGAAACAAAAAATGGGTTCCTTACGTAAAAAATGTAAATGTTCCCGCACCTAAAATCTCGTTTATCTGACGTTTCGCTGACAAAGAAACGCACGTTACCAATGTTTAAGATACATTGACGTCATGTTTTGAAATGTTAACGTTTCCTGCTCAAGATATTGTCTTTTTATTTTTGTCCGCAGTTATAACAACAGTGGAAAGATACGTATTATGTAATGTGTGATCTCTTTTTTATATTCAATTTATCCTAGTCTTCATAAAATAAGTACTACTGTTCTGTCCTTAGTTTTTATAATATCTATATAAAAGAAGGAATAAAAAATATGATAATAATTGCATACGAGGCAGTGATGAATGGTATAGCAGTAGAAAATATTTTATTTTTAAAATGCAACCCGTTAGTTAAAAGAACCTGCATATCATAAGGTTCAAAATATTCTATAATATCAGCTGATATTGAAGTTATATTATCTACAATTTGCAATATATCTTGTTATATATATCATTTACTAATTAAGTGAAGGTGAAACTTCTGACATTCAAATGTCAGGAGTACTTCTGTTATTTCTATCGATCAATGTTTTATCGATGAGTCTAACAGCGGCAGAAATTATCGCATCAAATGACATTAATGATTGATTTTACTGTGTATGACCTACATATATTAGGTACACAATCCAATTTACTCTTCAGGGGTAACAACGCATCGGTGACCAACCTCAGGTAGGACTCCCATTTCATCTGGAGTAATTACGGATGTCCACGGAAGTAAGGAGAGGAGTGGCATTTTTAAATTCAGGTGAACCGTATGCTCGTTTGCTACTTTTCTATAATAATTATAGATTTATATAATAGTTATAGACCATATTATTACATTTTATCAATGCTAAAGCATAGAAGACACCTTCCGTAGACAATATTTGGGTAGATTTTGAGGAAAATTATCAAAATTCGTTAAGACATTTTCCTTTATGTACTTGTCCAAAAAATTTGCGACTGAGTCGTTTTTACGATCTAAACGCTCATAAATTATTTCCAGAATACGAGAAAACATTTTAATTTTATAGATTTTTTACGGTTCCATTTATTTTGGTTCGCGTTTTTACGTTCGAACTTCATTAAAATGTGAATTTAAATTTGAACATAATTCAAAGAGACCGACTCGTACAGTACAGTTTCAGTTTTAGATGATTACCAAAATGGCTACAAACCAGCTTGCCTTTAGCGATTCCTAATTTATTCTCTATTTTAATATATGCCTCATTCATATCTCTTTACACTTCTACATGGGGTATGCGTAATTATTTAATTTCGCTGTTTTATATATCTTTTATTTTTCTGCGGCTATAATTATGTCCGTGTACTCTTCCTTCTTCTCCTAGTATTTCGATTTACATTTTAATTATAAAGATACTTATGTCAGCAATCTCGGGAATTATAATAACCGTAATTGTTCTCTAGTTATACACAGAGATGCAATCACATTAAAACATATACTTGTTTTTTTAGCACATAAAGTACTTTCCTTGAATAAATTTACATAATTGTAACAATTATTATGGCCATATATTTTTTTTACATTA
This sequence comes from Spathilepia clonius, assembly GCA_018250295.1. Classification (NCBI taxonomy): domain Eukaryota; kingdom Metazoa; phylum Arthropoda; class Insecta; order Lepidoptera; family Hesperiidae; genus Spathilepia; species Spathilepia clonius. The sequence goes on from DWRA01000107.1 coordinate 32,456, forward strand.
TAACAGCTTGCGGATTGTACATTTATTCGGTGTTTCCATAGATATTCGTACGCTACTGATCACGATTTAGAACATTACTTGTCGGCGTTTGTTTATGGTAAATTTTACGACCTCTATATAATATTGCCGCGATGGTGTTTATTACTGTTTATGCTTCGGCTGTACCGCAGTTAAAATGTTATTGAGCTTTAACCAAAATGAGAACTAAGTGTTCAAGAGAACTATAAAAAATCGAGTCGTTTCTCATCGCAAATTTTTCCATTTTTTGGGGAGATCCATAAATTTTACAACTTTATTTGCCTGAACTTTTTTACGGTAAACTTTATTCTCTATAAAGATGTTGAGTTTTGATGGACATTAATGTTTAGTCCACTATACAAGGATTTAGAAGTTCACTATGATGTTAATCACATATTCTTTGTTAGTCTTTCACATTACAAGATTTTTATTTATTACAAGTGTTTTACATTAGAATACTTAAATGTATACCTACTTACGTATTCTAGATCAGTAAGTAAAAGGAATTTCGGTCTATTTATTCGGGATTTACTTGTATTATTTCTTATAGTAATCGTTCCGGAGTATGTTGATTAGATTATACTAATTGCTTTTTGAAGATAAAACTTGATATGAATCTGTGCGCGGTTGTTTTTATCTACACAAAACACAAAAAGAAAATCTCATACATCTTTTCCTTGTTTAACGTAAGAATGTTTAACAGCTTCATATATATCTTTAACTGACGTGTTTATCATATCACATATAAAATATGTGTTTAATCTGCCGCTTATACTAAAGTTGCCAGTTAACGTTTACATACAAGCTAAATCCGGTTTCAGATTATAATCTGGTTAATTTATGCTTTTTAACTTGTTTCCAGAGTGATAAGGTTGTTTAATTGAACTATATAAGAATTTTACGCAATTTATTTCTATTTTAACATTAATTGATCAGTTTTAAGGAACTTAAACGTATCGCTTACAACTATCAAAATGACGTGACAGTAATTTGTAAGTACTTAATAAATATAAGTAGATCATAAATATTCAATCGTTTTCAGAAGATGTGTGCACACGCACCTTATATTTTAAAGCTTTTTAAGTACAGTGCATTAGGTTTTCCGTTGCAGATGATATCTCTTTAATTTATTCGTAGGTATTTAATATTACGGCAGGATGATAAAGGTGTTTTTACACTGGGGCATATGGTATAAAAAAAGAAAGAAAAATTGTTTAATCGACAATGTTTAAGCAAGTGACTATTTAATAAAGTGAGCTTTATTAAATGAATATTTATACATTTAAAATCCGAATAGGTTTCAGCATCTTTTTTCCAGTATTGAGATTAGAACTGATGGAGCGTTTTTCTTCCGCCACCGAGCACGGAATATTAGTATTTGTTTTTTAAAAAATTTGCACGCGTAGAATGTGAAAATGTAGATAAAAGACAAAACAAACTACAGCCATTCCGCGTCCGAGGGCGTCTACGGAAGAAAAACGCTCCGTGACTTCTCACTCTTATTTTGCTTGTGTTCAAATTACAAATACTGTAAGAACTTCCGCCAGATGGATTGAAAAGCTTAATTGATGTTAAGTGGTCACTGCCGCCCATGATCACTTGTCATCATATCTAAGCGCATCTATGGCCGCCTTCACGTAGGACGTTAAAATAATTTCTTCTGTAATATGCAAGCTTCTTTACCACGAGCTGGGGAATGTACCGACTTTGTAACCGGTTCGGTCGAAATCTCGTCCGACGCGGCCGGACACGCCCTCCGGCGAGTGTGTTCACCGCTTTACCTGCCTTCTACGTATTAGTGATTGCGTAATGTGTATTACAAGAAACATTTCCTTTAATTTAAGTGATTTTATTACGTTTAGGCGCTCTTTGTGTTTAGGCTTACGAATAAATTATCGCACCTGTATAATAAAAAAGGTAACTGAATGTTTAATAGTGGATTTTATGGCCGATAAGATTTCAGTTTTAATTGATATTTTTAATAGAAATAATGAATAATGAACTTTCAACTACTTACTGTAGTCTTATATTTTACTATTATTAATAACAATAGACCAACTATAATTGTATATTATTACCTATTTATTAGTAATAGTTATGATTGCAATTATAAATGCAGTTCAAATCACATGAAATATTTGTAAATAATGTCTTTGTATTAGTAATGCTTGTCACAAAAGTTATTGTTATAAAAATTATTGACAAATTGTTACTATTTATTACTATGATTCTTAAAAAAATTTTACGCTTCCTGTGTGAAAATCGTGCTAAGTTCTCAAGTATATAGAGACACGTGGGTTTATATGAAGTACATAATTACATATTTGTTTATAATTTATTTATTTATTATGTGCTTACTATCTTTCTTTTAACAATTGGCTAATTGTACTAAGGGTAAAAAGAAATCAAATTAAGTTTTCACAAGCAGAATTATTGTAGTAGTAAGTAATTTAATTCTGTTATATAGATACATGAAAGTTAGTACATAGCAAAACTGGAAGCTCATTTACCATTCAAACGTAATTCTGACATGGAAGAGATAAAGACGGTGACTAACCGAATAATATTGACAATTCATAATGCATGATAGGGATCAGTTGATACCGGTCGGTGCCGACTTGCTATCGACTTGATTAAATGACATGTGCACTAGAAGGGGAAAAGACCTCGCGAAACCAAACGAGCTCGGAATAGATTACTAATTTAAATACCAGTGTATCTCCGAATAGATACTGATATTTAATTAAGTTTTTTAATTGGTGCGGCGATAGCCTGTATAAAATTTCGGTTCCTTATAAGTCGTCGTCGCCAATCAATAGCTTTCTCGCTACTGAACACAAGCTCCTCTCATAGTTAGAGGGGCTTAAGCCTCGATTACAGCCCTGGCTAAGTGCAAATTGGTAGACTTCACACACCTTTGAGAATCTTCTTAGAAGTCTCAGCTGAGTGTGTCAGGTTTCGACACGATGTTTTCTTCCACCGCTATAGCAAGCGATAACAAATTTCTAATACGCACATAACTTTGAAAAATCAGAGGTCTGGGAAAATCAGATGTCTCTTAAAATTTCTCTTCTGCAGGATTATGAGTGTAGAACACGTTGTTTATTTATCAATTACTAATATGAAAAATGTAAAACTTTTCTCATATTAAGAGACTCGTGTCCGGGAATGGGGTAATTATGTACTGATGATGAAGAAAACTCCTTTATTATAATGACTGTTTTCTGATGTCATGTCATCTTAAAATTGCGTAGGCTTTCCCAATCTTTTAGAATGATTCATTTGCTCCAAGCCTATCTCCGGAAACTGTTTGCATTTTTACCCTCTTTTCGCAGGATGAGTAAGCTACATGTATTATGTTATTAACCGCAATTATACAATTTATATACAATTCTGGTTTCAAAGGAGTGGTAAAGCCGACTTGCATACATAAGGCTTTCCAATGTAATTCTCGCTAGACCAAATTCAGGCCAGCTTCTTTTGCTATTTGGAGT
>DWRA01000108.1:0-35820 GCA_018250295.1 Spathilepia clonius
AGGGGTAATAGAAATTTCATAAAAAATTGTGACACATTATTTGTATAACGCATACGTAATACTTTTCATATTCTAAGAATGTAATCTGGCTGCTTGCCACGTTGCTTAATGAAAACACTCGTATTCGGATTGTAGGGGTAAATTAAAGATTAATTAATTATATGGTCATTTTTTATTTAACGATTCAATTAACTAAATTATTTTATACATAATAATGTCTTTGACATTTTATGTCGACCTATATGACTCTATATACAAGAAAAAACATCTCTATCTATAAACTATATGAAATTAATGTTCTATAGATATCAATATAATTAATTATTTATTATAATAAATACCCGTATAAATTACAACAGTGATATAATTGTATACATATTTGTAACGAGGATTTGAACTATGATTGCTATCAAAATATGTAGTAACTGTTATAAATGCACCATATTTAATTAGTTACATAGCTAATATCTATTACAGTATGCAATATAATAATTATGATAATTTGGAATAACACAAAATATATATATAAACATATTTACATATGATAGATTGTAGCAGATGCGAATGTAGTCTACGTGATGAATTTCTCAGCTTTAGACCAATAAAATAGACAATGCGCCATGAAACTTTGCTTGGAAGCATAACTGTGCTTATGTGCCTTTGAACGCCGGGGCAATGTAATGTAGAATTAAATGTGTAACTTTCAATAACGCGCGATTATCTTATTTTTCAACCGTTTAACGTACAATAGCATAACTCCGACAAAATTTCCTCAAGAGTTGGTACTGTTCGAGAGGCTTTGTCTATAATTTTGGTCTGTTTCCCGAACATGTATGTGTAACGAACCCCAGATAGATCGAGAATCATGTCATGATACAATGCTCCTAAGACTAGATTAGAACTCATAAAAGTAATTAGCCTTGCACCCTTGAAAGTAAAAGCTAAAAATATGAGCTTTCTACCAGATAATACACGCAGTACCATTGCATCTGAACCATAAAGAATTCTATCATCATTAATGAAGAACATTAAAAGCTTACTATAATTTACTAAATAATTTGTAAAGTACGTAGAAACGGCATTAATAGTTTGGTATCTCGATGTCATGGAACTTTTTGTATATTTTATTTAGCTAATAGAGGACGGATTTTCAACAGTTTAGCTTTAGAATTGAGCCATGATAACTATAAATTTGTATGAAGTGTAAATACAGGAATATAGCAAAATGCACATTATTTATTTGTAACTATTCCACTAAGCAACCGACCTAATTTAAGCAAAATTCATAAATCATTAAAGCGTAATAAGAGAAGGGATAGAGTAAGATTGTGGATAATTATGATAAATAATTATATTTTAGGCTGCACTATCTCTAGAGATAGTGAATTCAAAAAAATTAGGCGCATCTTATATTTTTTTACATATAATGTGTTTAACATAATTAGAGCGGTATTCTGCAGTTTATTATTATGTAAGCTACAACAATCGAAAGATTATAATTTAACCAAATTACCGTGTACGCACAATTTAACTCCGTTCAAATAAATAACCGTATTCAGTGAAAAATATCTATAATACTTCAACTAATTATCCGATTCAGCCCTTCTTAGAACTTACGCAATAATTTCGATTTCCGTCAGACCCTGTCAGGTTAACCGGCCTTTTACACTGCTAAATTAAAATCTGAATCAATAAGACCGATTTCTGATGACAGCTTCAAATAACATGTGGGCGTATAATCAGAACTGCGAGGTGGCGTCGAGAACCTCCGCAGTAAACAGTCGCAGTGGCGCGGAACGGCGATGCTCATACTGCAGGTGGGCGCGTGGACCTTGGAGCCGCCGCGGCGCCGCCACACCAGCCACCTGCTCCGTCGCCACACCGTCACCCTCGCCTCCCACGCCTCCACTACAACCACCAACACCGATTTATCTTCTGCCATTCGTTACATCTGCAGCCCTATATCATACTCACCCTTCATCGCACACATATAATGCATTTCGTTAAGCCTGTATTGTCCTACAGCTGGGAATGAGGCTCCTCTAAGAGTGGACATTTTAAGCATTAAGTGCTCTGTCTAAGAGAAGATTAGCAGACTTCACACACGTTTGAGAACCTTTTTAAAGAACTCTCAAGCGTATAGTTTTACCCATAACATTTTCTTTCAACATTTAAGCAAGTGAAAATAAAGTTCTAATAGGCACACAACCTTAAAAAATTAGAAGTTTCAGGGTTCGAACCTTGAACCCCCGTTTGAGAGACCAACTTTCTAACCACTACCTATCATCACTGCTTCAGACATACATAGTACACGCAAAACAATATCGATCTCGTCAAGCCTTCGCCGATCGTCCCTAAGCCCAGAGCGTAACACAAAAAAGCGATTTCTATAAAAGTTTCTTTTTATGGCGGCCATTAAACATTCGTATAGACGTGGAAGACGTAACGCAAAGGCGACCTTATTATTGCAACGGGATGTTATATTTTGACGAATAGCGGTGTGGGAGTGAGAGGGCCGTGGGATGCTGGGTGTTATCGATTGGGGTCCCATCAGCGCTGGGGCGCGCATGCCTGGCCGCGTGCCGCGCGCCGCGGGGCCACCACGAGCCCGAAGCCGCCCGCAGCCGCGTGCTCGCGACCTGCGACCCGCCGCCCGCCCTACCTACTTCTACGCTGCGACCTATTTTAGGATCCCATGCCTTATAGATGGGGAGGCGTACAACTCTTGCCCTATATTACATAGATGATATCGATTTCCTGTCTCCACCATACCCATTGTTGCCTATTGTCACGTTCACATATTTATGTCTTACTGTTATGAACAGTTGTCACGGATATACAGTCTATATCTGATGAAGACAACGGTCTATTAGTAAGGACTCGGGGACTCACGCGTCGTAAAGTAGTGTCCACGACCGCGCAATATCCACAGGTTGTAGTGTAACATGGGGTGTCAACTGATATTTTGCACCTTACTTCGTTGGTATAGAGTTGCCAATTTCTCTTATGCAAAAATATACAAATATGTTTAAAAATCTTATCCATTTTAACAAATACAATATTGGTTCATACCAGTACAAGCATTTCTAATATAATTTTTCACAAAACAATTCTACACAAAACCTATGCGTTTGTTTCTAAAACCAATACCCTATCCGCGTCCCCTCACAGAAAACTGTAACATACATCAAATACGCATCAATTTGATACGCGGAAAACATAAAATGGCGCGGTTGATCAATGTCGAGGGGGGTAGCGCAGCGCGATTTTCCTCAACGCACACATAGACGCGAAAGGGCCGTACGTCAAAATTAGGGCATACAGGGCGTAACTAGGTTGTAGCGCGGAGACAGCTCCCTGCGCCTTGCCGAACTTCCTTCTTTCATAACTTCGTGCCTCGTATCGATCCATCACAACTGCGCAATACATAAGCTTCCGTATTCAAGTTATTCAGCCCGTATCGACACTAGCGCCGGCCGGGACCCTAATGCGTTGCTAAGCATTGGGGGTGCTTCGAATCGCTTGTTCGGATGTAGTTATCTGTTAATATTAAACTTGTAACGTTTGTTTGCTAGACGCCCACAGTCACTGATCCAATTTCCACGTAGTTTTGTATTTCAAAGCTTATAAAACAAATTAGTATCAACAGTAAATTTAATAGAAGTACTTATCGATGAATCAATTAAAAATATATTTACTTCAATTATTTTTGTTATCTTACATTTAAAATTATACAACACAAAGTACAATTTTATCATAATGTAAACAACATTAAATAACACTAAATAAGTAGTTATTTGTAATAACCAGGAAAAGATTCGTCCGTTATTTAAAACAATACGCACATTCAAGATTATAGAAACACATTGTATCATTGAAAACCTTTAATAAACTTTTAAGCCTATTCCAGAAGACTTCATCAACAATTACAACTAAATCAACTTAATATGAAACAATTATTCCACTTGAAGGATCGGTGTAGGCGATACACAAAATATAAACTCTAAGAGGGTCCCACAAGGTTCATTTTATAATAATCGTATGTTATCGACCGTATAGCATACCAGTAATAATTACATTTAAATTCGTTTACACATAACTTAGAGCCGCGACCTCAACGGGCTTAGCCCGAGTTTAATTTAAATTCGATGTTGAAAACTCAAAATGCACACTTCAATCAACTTTCAATTCTTTGATCTGAACAAAAACCTAATCCAAACAGCTTTTTATATTATTACACATTATTTTTAAGAATAAAACCAAAATATATTATTTCAATCAACTTTCAGTTTTAACTAATAGTTAAAACGAATTAACTCAATACTTAGTAACAAAATTTGAAACAAGAACGACGAAATAAATTTAAAATTAAAAATGGGCAAAATAACTTTTATATAAAAAAAACAAAATTATTGGCTGATTTGGATTGTAATAGTCAAATAATCAAATCTAATTGTAGTTCAATAATGGAGACGCTTTGCGGGCCATAGAAGAAATAATAGTACAAATATTAAACTCCTAACAGATTTTTCTTAAGGTGCGCCTTTTTCTTAAGGTGCGCCTTGATTAGCTCATACAACGTCGCTTCTTATGACCAACGTTAAATGCCCCTAAGTATTTTACGTAATTTTATAGAAAAATATTACATTTTGTACTAAATATAGTTTATTACTTCACCGACGATTGCTGTGCTGAGAAGTTGCATGATTTTCGATAAAAGTTAGATTAAGTTTTAAACTAAGACTCCTTTGATATACTGGTGTTAAAAATTATAAGTAGCTCCTCTACCTTTTGTAAAATAACATTAATACATTTGAACTTTCAAAGGATGCGTATGCAATAACAACAAAATATTTAATTTAGTCATCAAAAGCTAGTACAAAATGTACAAAAATATAACTAATGCCAATTCCTCAACATTTGTTTTTAAAAATTATGTTTAATGAAACTTTAATAAACCGAAATATTATATAAATTATTAAACTACATGAATAATAGCTTGCCACTTTTTGTACGTAGGAACATTTAGAGTGTAAAAGTTACAATGTTACGATTAAAAAAAGAAAAAAGTAAAAATACAAATAACCTACAAAAAATAAATGCATTATACAACATGAGTATACGTAAGTTTCGTCATAATTTTTTACTGAAAAATAAATCAAAAAATGTCGCATTATAAAAAAAAAAATTAAGTGATCGAAAAAAAAAACAGTCATAAAAAAGTAAAAAAAAATCAGAAATGTGAAACTTAGTCGATACGCTGCTACCTGTACCTGTGGTAGGTGTCCTTACGCCTAACGTACTTGCCATCGGGGGTGAAGTAGTAACTGGGGGGTCCGTGGATGTGTCTCCCTCTGACCAGGTACAGTATATCGCCGTCGCCGGAGTTCGCGGGGGCGGTGATGACGTCAGCGCGGCAGCCGGCCATGTCGCGCGACGAACAATACCACTGCTTGCGGCCGTGTGCTTGCAGGTTCTTCAGGTAAAAGGTGTACCCGTCGTGGAGAAGCAGCGACTTCCCCGTCCGCGACGGCACGTACACCGCCATCGCCGATTCTGAACCCAGCGGATTACAGTCAAATTGCGATCAAATTGTAATTGAATTATATTATTGTATATTTACGCTCTCTATAAGTATTGCTTACTACGTTCTACTAAGTTGTAACCACAATAATTCTATACTAATTTTTATTCTGTTCGTAATAATAATAATATAATAATGAATTATTAAAATGAAAAACAACCATGTCATAAATATCGTTTATATTAACAATGAGTATGTATTTGTATGACACTAATTTTTGAAAACATTATTTTTCTAATAATATAGAATTCATTTGAATCAATGAAATTTAATTTTCATATAAACCCTAGGAAATATATAAATTCCTGGCTGACTTAGGAAATGTGTAAAACATTTGGACACGAAAACGTACAAGTACCTCCAAGGAGATTAATTAATTCCTAGGAATAACTATATCAATATTAGTCAGTACTAAGAAATGTATCAAAAGGATAAACAGACATACGAAATAAATTATATGTTATCTCCACTAATTGCTACGAACTCATAATGTAGTCGCATCAATAGTCGCAGGACCTCTGTGCTAAAATAGAAAAACATTTGAGTCGGATGCGCTAAATCTCGATTTTGTTAGAGTATGTTGGCACATAATAAAGCGAATCGCTGGGCCCACAGCCAAATTCATTTGCAAAATCAACTTGTGTATGCAACGCTACTTGTAGCCTATGTGATAAACTTACACCTGAATCTATAGCAAAAGGCTGGCTGCTAGCTAGTTAATATACACATTTCCGAATACTACTTCAAATGTATGTAATTCCCACGAAATTCGTATTACGCGACTATTTATACACACTTCCTGACTATTTAAAATATTTCATACATTTCCTAGGTATTATATAAAATGATGTATTTTATACATTTCCGGTAACATAATACATTTAATATCTAAATAGAATTTCTAGTCGATCACTAATTTTTATATAACTATATCTGTATCTATAAAAATGAATAGAATAGGAACTGACTCTCATAATTGGCATGACGTGTAATCGTTATCAGTCTGTACAAAAATATTTACAGTAATGTTACAGTTTTGTCGATTTTGGTCCAAACTGAATCTGAATACTTCTACTGTACCTTTAATATGAGTTTTTACATTTCAGCGACTCGATCGTCTTTAACGAGTTGGCCCACACTACTAGCAGCGCATACTGCGAAATCTTTAGTTACGATACGTTCCGTAGGGGCGCTGCTAAGAGAAGTATGGACCAACTCGTTAACGACGATCGAGCCGCTGAACGTTTAAAATTCATACTAAGGGTACTGATGTCTAGACATAAAATCTAATCGAACAAACATTGCGTTCAAATGTACAACCAAAAATGATCATATCAGAATTGAACCACTACTAAAACCAACTCAAACAACAGCGCGAGTATTGCTTTAAGTCAGAAACAAATCCGGCTTTATATGGCAGTGGCCGAAACCCAAAACCACAACGATCTCTCTGAACCTATTCCGTTTGGTTAGTGCTCCTGAGTCGTTCGCCGTACAGCCGGAATATCTCATGTAGCTGCATTTTGGATAGAGTCAAGCGCGGCGGAGTCGCTCGCGCTCGCATGGGTCAGCGGGCGTGGTTGTGGGAGCCCGTCACAGCCACCACTTCCCTGTGGAAGGTCCGCAGCGTCGCCGAACATTGGAACTTGTTCCTCGACGCACAGTACCACAACACCTTCGGCTGGTTCCGATACGCGTTGTGCGGCCGGTAGAAGTAACCGTTCAACACCAGCTTCGGGTAGCCTTTCTCGTTATATATAACTTGCACTGCAATATGTCAATGGAGATTAGTTCTGTACTCATCTTATAAGGCACTTGTAAAATAGCAAGCGTACATGAAATTTTGTGATGCCTGTTTATATACTCCGACATATTCTGATGTTCTACATACATACTCGTACACATGTAAATCATTGATAGTCAGACGTATTTAAAAAGTGCGCCCGTTAATAAGGTAAAGAGTTTGGCTTTGTTGAGTGTATACACAATTGTATATAAGCCGCGACGAACGTATAAAATCGCAAATTTGTATAATTTTGTATAATTACCTTACAAGACGGAACTACTCCAATTTCATAAAAATGTATTGTTATCTAAAAATAATCAAAATACAGCCAGAACGCAGATAGTCACTATTTCGAAACACAAACAAAATTCCAAGGAGCTACTCGTACATTAATTAAATTAATGGAAATTACACAATAATCATTACAGAAGCGCTGAACCTCGACTTACGTAAATTAGATAGGAATAATAAATGCGTATTCCACATCACGTGGGTACCGGGAATACGACTAAGCTAGTTCAATTAGTTTATCTCATCTGGGAAAACCTTTTGAGAACCGGTCGAGACGAACACTCAAACAACTGTTAATACTCATTAGATGTCATGATAAAAATCTACGAGTTACTAAATATTTAGAATGACTACACATTAATTCGACGTTGGAACTGTTGTATTGGAAGCCGAAATGGAGTATTGTAATATAAATATTAATATAAGGAGCATTGAAAATCATAACAAATAATCTTTTAGTTTTAATATAAAACATTGATACTTAAAACTATAAAATATCCTACTATTAAATGATAAAATAGTTTTTCAAGGCACATAAACTGAGTGATCAACCTGTTCATCATAAGACAGAAACCAGAGTAAAGTGTGCAGAATTTTATAAGAAATAAGACAGGCTGCTTAACAGCACCCAAATAACGTATACACGCATATGATAGTAGTCAGACGAAATACGTCAACAGATTTATACAATTTAGCATCTCCGAGACGAGCACCGTCAGGCACGGAAATGCAAAAAATAACACTATTTCCTTTATAAACTTCCATGGCTCACCTGCTGGCTACATCCTTAAAAACAAGTGCAATGATCCGAGATACTTTGATAGTTGCTAAACAAATAAAACAGTCCTGACTGGAGTCAATCATAGTATTTCCCTACCGCTTATGATACTATTTGAAGTGGCAATATAAGTAACCATCTCTTAAGGCATCCTCTTCAAACCAAAACTTAGTAACTATGTGATTGATTACACACAATCATTAAGCGTACGTCCGTGTACTTTTCAATAAAAATATATGTTTTATAGATAATTATTACAACAGCAATACCCATACATTAAAAATAAAAGGCAGATATTTGAGTACGGCCATCATATCAGTCTGACAGGCAAAGGGTAAGATCAGGGTAGAATCAGGATCGTATAAATTGTGAGCCTGTGTGTTCGTGTATTCCTATTTGTGTGTTAATTGTAGCGCCGAAACACAAACATAGTCTAATTCTATAAATGTAAAACATGTTACACATTCATTATTTGTTTTGTCAGACTTCACAATTTAAGATCTAAACTAGTTATATCAAATAGTGTTATTAGTGTGATAGTTCATCCTGCAACGATGCCGTAACTCAGAGAAGACGACCCGCTTGCCCCGCGTGTGTATCCTGGCGCCGCAACCGCGCGCGCACGTCCACCGCCGCTTGCTCCTGTACGCCGCGTCCAGGCGATACCAGTGGCCACCCATCTTCAACAGCTGCTCCTCGCCGCCCAACGCGCCGTCTTCCGGCGATAATAACGCTGCATAACAACATTCATATCACAAACACAACAGAACAAAAACGGCCATGTCTAGTATATAAACGAATTGTCTTGTCTAATATTTAATTTTTTCTTTACCATTTTTTATTTTACAAATCTGTTATCTGTAAATGCATGTGAAATTCCAAGAGGAAGCATTAAGGATAAAAATAAAATATAGTGTTTGTTGTATAATTTATGAATATAAACAAAAATATTGCCCTATTTTTCTTAGATAGGTATAAACATTATAAATATAAAGATCCAAAGATTATATCAAAGGGAAATTAACAGATCATTATTCATACAGATTACTTTGGCTGACACAAGTACCTCACTACTTCATATTTGTTGTGTAAAAATCAATACACGTAAATTTGGTAAATAATACTTTAAATAAGCATTTCAGACACAGTACATCCATATTAATCCAGGGTATAATCTATATAAATATTTTGGCTACAAATCGAATAGCTAACTACCGACCATACATAAGTAACAAAAGGTTACTCTCTCCTACAGTAGTAATAGTAGATACCTAATATCTACAAGTCGTATATTCATATATATAAGTCTCTATTACAAAACTATCGCTCATATTATTCTGTTCATAAGCTGGTATACCTTTATCCTAATCTATGGTATGTCTACTGCTAAATACAAATGATAAATATTGGAGTATTCCATAACATCAGCCTATCAGTCGAGCCGCAATCTACGCCGCGGACAATAAATAGAATTTTATAAAAAAAGCTTCAACAAGACGGCTACGCTATCATTAAAGCTATACATTTTGTATACATATTTCTAAATATTTTTGGTAAGAGAATATTGCACACCAATATACACAGTGATTATAATAATATTAATAGCAATTTTGATTCCTAACACTACGAGTATAAGCCGCTAAGGCAATTGGTACAAGGCGACCGGAACGCGCCTTCGCAGACACCGTTCACCGAATCCGATCGAATTCGTAACGAGACGACGTCATTATAAACAATTAATCCGTTTTACAATTAGAACAAAATAAATACATATAAGCAGGTACTACACGTTAATAATAATACAGTAACAAAGTCACTAACTTTGGCATAATAAAATAACAAAAAGAGACTACTCTTGAAGAGCTAATCATAAAGTCTTTAAAAAGGAACATCAGGACTTAATTTTTAATCTAACAATCTACTTAAAAATACTGCCAACAAAGGAACCAAACTGGATCATATTACCGAACATAACAAACTATCGTCCATGAGCACTGAAGCTCGATACAATTAACGACACTCCCAGCGCGATCAATTCCTGGAGTCCAGGATCCCGCGCACGAGGAGGTCGCGCCAGGCCTAGAGGAGCAGCGCGGCGTGGGGCGCGGGCGGCACGGGCACCGCCGGCACCGCGCGGACGGTACGCGGCGCGCTGCTCTCCACTATCTTGTACTTCCCCATCGGATCCACCTCGAACCGACGCGACTCGTGCTTAGCCGGGTTATACGTGGCCGGATGGTTGTGACAGCCGCGGAAGTATACCAATCGCCCGTCCCGCAGGCAGAGCGCGACCTGGCAGCGCTCGGCTTTCTGGTACGATCTCGCGCATCTCCACGTGACTCGGCGAGGATGCGAGCCCCCGTCCTCGTAGAATATGTGACCATCCGCCACTAGATGAAGGCCACCGCGCGCCGAACGAATGTAGAACCAGCCTGCAACAACGTAACAAAGAACCATCGATGTACTATATGACCGTAATTGTATGTTCCATAATTACAACGAACTTACTAACTAAGAGGTCGCGTCTAGGATATCAATTCAAACACGCATCGTACTAAATAAAATTTAATTATACGTACAATTATTATAATTTTCATACTGTATATCCTAAACTGTATATCCGTACCTCCACTTATTATTCAACCGCCAAAAACTCCATTGCTTCCTCAATATTACAATCTGGGTGGTTAAACTCTAGACGGCTTCATATCGCAGACGTAGTAAATCAGTTCTAGATGGCTGTGACAAACAAAAACTAGAACCAATAAGTATAATTAATCGCTTAATATATTGCTAAAAGGAATAGCAGGCACTATACAAAAGAAAAAACATGACACATGATTGATTAAAAAGTTTAAAAAAGTTTACCGGAACTTTATAATCCCAAAACACGATAATATAACCCGTACGCGTAATGCCGATGGCTGCGATTAGATTCTTTAATTTTATACTTGCACCTGTTCGGGAGATGTTACTACTTTCACATTTTTAAGTTATGTTATTGAAATATTACCGTCATGCAGGTGGATAACCCGTCACATTAGACATTCATTAGAGTTTATATGTTCCTTACGCTTCATACATCTATTAGTTTTAATGTTCCCTCCTCTTCTTAACTCAGCGATTTTTCGTTGTCTTCTATTGCCAAGTGAAGTTTCCTCAAAGATATGTTTATCTAAAGCACGGTTGCTATTCCTTCGCGTCATGTGGAATCCCATACCCACTTCGGTCTACAAGTCTAAGAGCTGTTAACATACTATGTATCTCTTAATAATGCAAATTTTATCAAAAACGTAACGGGAATTTTCTAAACATTATTTGTTTATTCCTGAATTTTATCCTTTACACATTATTGTATGCTTACTTAGTAAAACTTTAAGGAATGAAGGTAAATGAAAATCCAGTATGACATCAGCGCAATATAATCGTTCTTTGTACTTATACACGAGAGAACTTCGTCTCACTACCAGTACTCACTACACAGCGTATACATTCTCCGAGCGACTGTCGCCGGCTACCTTTAACCTTTATCCATTAATATACTTTCCGACTAAAATATAATAAAATATCTTATCACAATACACAAAAAAATAATACTTCAAGAATAATACTCCAAGGGTTAACTTAAAAATACATTCGTATACATCTCATATGGTAAATATAAACTGGTATCAAAACGTCGCGCCGTACACGCGACGGAGGTTAACATGTCGTTTTCAACTTAATCTTTGTGTAAGTACAGCCCAGACAGTAAAGCAGATCTCTAATAAAATACAATAATTAAGTACTTACTCAAAGCAAATATAAAAAATATAAACCTAACTTAACTTTCACGTAAAATAATGATCTCACTAAGGAAACAAATCTTAACCTACAACGTACACATTGAGTATTATAATAAGTCAATCGTTTAATAAATGCAGTTGCCTACTTTAACAAGTTGTTACATTACTTTCCTAACATCGTATACATGACATGACTCGATTAAAACATTCCAGCCGACGTGCTCGACTCAACAAAACCATATCTTTCCTGTGATCCCAACCGAAACCGACCATCTGGAGTTGACTCCATCTCAACAATCATTTTATATACACACGCGGATAAAGTCGTAAAAAAATATGTAAAAGTAATATATAAAAATACTTAGGATATCGATATCATAAGATAACTATCACTTTGTACAACGAACTACAACTAGGACCGTGGCGCGCGGAAGATCAAGAGCGAGACGGAAGCATGCTGCGCTAGGCAAGAGATATCTTAACTCTATAATACCATAAATATCGTATACTGTTTCACTGAGCGCTCAAAATTGTTATTTGCACACATATTATAAATGCAAGAAATTAAACCATGATCGACCAATCTACTGTATAGCGCTAATTAGAAAAATACGAGTATAAAGATCCTAACTCGCTTTGAAGTACTTTATAAATATTCATATCTTTGCGAATCAATTCAAACATTGACACAAGCGATTTACCCTGAAGTAAGCTTACACTTCTGAATTTAGCTCAGTAAAATGTTTCTTGATTTCATTTCATAAGATCAGCTGCTTTTCTTAAATAAAAATACACTCGTAAAACTACAAGCTGCAATAAGGTGCACTCTTGCCCAATACTCTCAAATAGTTGTTCGTAAACGGCCATCACGCTACTAAGCTAATAAAATATTCGTATACATTCATTACACAGACTTAATTTACTGTACCTATTCATATAGGATATAAATATTGACCTACTTGTCGCGGTATAATAATCTCTTTGGAGAATAATTGTTACAATCGTAAAACAGGCAAACAAAGGTTCGCCTCTTCCCACACATCATCAAAATCGATAAAAGCGTATATTGATAACCGCCGGCGGAAAGGCACAAGAGCATACATTTTACATTCCATTTGAAGCAATTGCGCATTGCTCGAACCAGCGTTAACCTCACTTTACAACGACTACGGGTCCAGTACCAAACAAAAATAGTAGCATCAAGATCTCTATCTGTGCCATATCATCAAATTTCGCCGGCGGTCGAGAAGATGACAAATTGACATACTTATTAGTCTTAGATTGTGGCGTTAATTTATTAAGGGACGCCTACACGGAACATTTGTTTATGTATGGCGCCACAACATTTTGCCCACATTACCTTCTACGGTCCTGGTCTATTACTTCTCTGAATTGTATAAATTACAAAAATACGTAAATGTAATTATTATCGGTTTGTTTGTAAAACCTAATGAAAAAAATAAATCAAGCCCAAAATTATGTTTGGCTTTGTTGAGAAAATATGAAATATAGATGATCTGAACTTTATGAAGTTAATGTTACAATTCTGGGTATACGCTTTCAAAATATGGCGCAATCGTTGTGACGCCACATACATGTCCGGTAGTGACTGCCCAAAGCGCCCGGGATTTAGAACATCGGTCTAAGCGGAGTGGCGCGTACGCCGCACGTGTGAGCGCTGTTCATCTGAACAACGCGCAGGCCGAATGTATGCACCGCAGCCCGGCAGCGCGGGTTCCTCGAGCACCGCCACCACACCTTGCCGCTAGCTGCGCGCCCGTTGAAGCAGAACCGGTGCGCTCCCACCTCGATGGCCGGCTTACCCCGCTTGCTCAGGCAGTATCGGAATTGTCCCGGGAAACAGGGAAACGGGAACGGCAGGCCTAGTGTAGGCGGTGGCTCCACCGGTGTACCCGTTCCTGCAACTGAAGATTGACTGTCAGTAACTGATTCGCGCTATAATAAAGCTAGCCCATGCTTTTAAACTATACGTGTACTAAATTACATGTAAATAAATAAAAAAAACTCACACTTTGATGTATAAAAAAATATATCTTTCAGTCCAAAATAAAACGACGAATGTGTTTGTAACATTTCATATAATCTTAGATAAATGAATAAACATAGAGCAATCGGTTGTAAACAAGTCTTTTGAGTATAAAAACTTAAATTATAAGAGTCTTTATTGACACTGTTAGAACGAATATTTGTTGAGTTTCGATCAAAGACCTTTAGAATTCAAACAGTTGCGCTACGCTTCTATTAAAGTTTAAAGCATGATTTTGCCATAGGGTTTTATTAGGTAGAGTTTACATCGCCGACTAATTCTGACGTGTCTATATGTTTCTGTTACTTTTTGAGGATGTATTTCTAAAAAGTACATTCGCCGCGACATATTCAGGTATCATAATTATATATAAAAACAATATTTTTTCGAAATGACAAAATTTTACATTCATATAAATCTGATACATAAACATTATAAATATTGGTCAAATCTACAGTCTTTTATTGCTCTTCTTGCCCGAGCGTCGAAAATATCTTTACCATAGTTAAAACTTCAGTTTTTTAGTATTTCATCAACGCGGTCTTCAGGCCGAAGAATGACCTCTATAAATATTAGATCAGCAATTTTATCAATAGTAGCTATAGTCGTTGCTGTCCGTCCATCAATATTGATTTAATTTACTAAAACGAAGGAATGAGAACAATCTACTAATAAGTATTACATTTTAAATGTAGCATCCATTCACTGGCCAAAAATATATGGCGGAAGAGTTTCCATTTATTTCTAAAAGAAGGCTATTAGTATCTCAATATTATACACACATTAAGATAACTTTGCTTCAATTAAAAATTAAAAACATTTCCCGTACACTACATAATAGAGAAAATATAATAATAATTTCCAAAAGAATTACATTTTATTTGCATTCACATAAAGCCGTATCACATGATCATTATTAACTACTTACATAACATTAAATCTCAAAATAGATTATAAAATAAGCCTATTTGCGTACATGTTAAAATATTAAAATCATATTGAGAAAGGAGATAAAAATCGAACGGCAGTAAAGGCACTCTGTATTCACGTCGCCAGTACCGATTTAGACTTGAATAATATATCGTTCCCTCAACCAGTAACCAAGGGTTCATAACATAAAATTAGATAGTCGGTAAAAATTTCGTTTCATGCACTAAAGTCATTTCTGCAACAACCAATTATTTCTACTTTACGGTGTTAACAGTTGCAATGGTAGAAAATTGCGTAATTAACACGTTACCCAGAGGCTAGACACTTTGAAACTACACAAAAAAATGCGCATTAAATGCTTAGACAACCAACATCTTGACCATTCAGTTCACAGCCTATTTTTCTGTTGCCATTGGTTACATAGTAAAAACCTTACATGAAACATCATCGATTAATTAATATACGAATAAGGCACACATTTGTGAGCTCTCAAAAATAACTCTATGATAAAAGTGAACTTGATCTTAGCGTTTGTGGCTTTTAGTGCCCTATGATGTGTTTTGGTTTAGGTTGATCAAGATCTTCGTGAGCATGTATCGTTGTGCATTTATATCTTTTTGGTCTCAGGTGAGCTGTAATGTCGTGATGGTATCCCGTGGCTACTAAGCTCCCCGCCATCGTGACTGCGTAGCACTGACACCCGTGATCAGACTTGATGCAACGCCACTGGCACCGCGAATCTGATCGTTGATAGCTACAACGTCGGAACCTCTCTCCGTTCACCACGAGGACTGGATTGCCGAACCGGGACACGCTCCATTCTACTGCAATCATACCCATTAATTTACTCCTACTTTGATCCTCAATATATTCAAGCAATACGGGAAGGTAATTGAAGTGCCAGACCAAAACGATTGACCTAAAGGACTTAAAGGTGGACTATCCTTCAAGAAGTTGAGGGCCTAGTTTTCTCCGAGTAGAAAGTATTACTTATTCCCAATCGTAACTACAAATACAAAGGAAATGGCAAAGACGACAGCTTACCTGCGAAAAGTTGTTTAGTAAAAAGGGTATCCACAAGGCCACAAGACCAAGAGGTAAACCACCACTCTCGACGACATGTGACGACAAAGATCTGCGAATGAAATGAAAACCAATCCCGAAAAATAGCTATTTTATTCGGAACAAATTGGAATCATTAATTCAAATTAGTTAAATGTTTGAAGTCTTAGTGTAGTAAATTTAGAATAGAACATAAATATTAGAACAAAAAAAAAACATTATGCATTAGAAAAATAATTTATTAAAATTAAAATAATGTTACTTCTATCGCCCATTTTATGATTGTCAATTTATGTACATCTGCCCATAAAACTGGCATGCGTAATTTAAATTCCAAAAAGGTCAACACATTAATTGTTCGTCAAGTTTGTAATTAACAATATGTTAATGACGTTAATAAAGAACAACTGAGTGCATTGTAATGTGCACGAAACCTAAGCAAGTGTAACTACATTGTAGGCTAAAACAATAAAGGTAGAAGGTATTTCGTTAGATTTTTTATGAATAAAAATGGCTTTTAACGATCTTTTTGTGCTTTTTATGGCACGTTAACCAGTTGGTCCCGGTTGTAATCTAAAATATTAAAGCTCCTCGGAGGAGTTCAAGTAATTTATATGTAGTTAAATAACATATTTCGATTAAACCCACCTAAAACATTTTCATAAATTGTGCTCGGAACTACATGAGTTAGGCGAAGATCGTCTACGCAAAATGTTTATTTTTCTAATTCTGCTAGACGTGCTTTATAAATATTGACACTAATAAGAGGTTGTTCTTCTGGTATACTATATAATAGAATTTATCTCTTTTTGCCAAGTTTTTGCTCAAGTTTCAGTTTATTTTACATATGACATTGCCACAATTGGTTTTGTTATCAAGTGCCAGCTACTTTCTAAACCCATTTCAATGAAACAAAAAAAATCACCATTCTCATACATATAATATGTAAATATCATAATAATGAATATGAGGTTAGGGTCTTCACGTTTCAAATTTTTACATTTTTAGACAGATTTGTTAAATTAAGTTTCAAGATATCATTACCAAAAGCGGTATTGCGTTACTATGTCTACTGTTTACATGACAACTATTAAATTTGCGACGATTATATCACCTACTAATCTGTAACATCACATAATTATTATAAAATTTAAAAAGTATTTTTAAACATTAATGAATCCGCACGTTAATTGGTCATTGTCCTCAGATCAATTTGAGTCTTGATTTACAAAATAGAGATCGAATAAATTAATGCAGTCTTAATTTTAATTTTAATATTTCCTTCTACCACATGGTTTTTATAACGAAAACTGAGAGATGCAAGAACATTTTAAATTAATGAATATTAATTGAAAATTTAATATCACTGGGATCTTCCACAAGTTATAGCTAAAGTAAACAAATTAAACGAAGAGATTTTCTAACATAACATCAGTCAAATAAATCGTATTGCCAATGATCGTGCAAGTCTTCTCTTCTTTAGTAAGGGCCGATTTGGTTACTTTTACTAGTTTATCACACCAGTTACCAATACAGAATTATAACTCATATACCATATGTGGTCAATAGTTCCCGTACTTCACCTCTAACTTAATCGTGGATTACTTAATGGTAACATAACTTAAACACTAAAAGGAATGCAATTTGTTCTTTTTGGAAATGTAATTTGTTTTTGGACACTTATGGTATAGTAGTAAATTGTTCATGAGCTTACGATAAAACTAATTATGGTGAATTTATATCTACAGACATCGTATTTGTCACACAGGGGGACTGAAATATAACATAATTCTACGAATTTTACCACGACTGCGCAGCACGGGCCGTGCCCCTCAAAATATTGTATAGAAAAATATGATTTTGTCTGACACGACACGATCAATGTCTGTAAATATAAATGGAGCATTAATCTTGATAGTTTTTGGGTAGTTTCCACTGCGTGACCGCTAGGAAGTCACGCCAGCGCCGATGCTAGATGCTCTTTATATCCACCTTCGGAGCGCCGGATTGGTTGAAATTAAAAGCGGTGTAATTGGGAGCATGATTGTGTCTACCCTTAATACGGACGAAACGGCCGTCTATAGTTGTTTGGACTCTACACAGGCATCCCCTGGTGTCCTTGTCGCGACAAGCCCAATTCAACTTCTCCCGATACTGATTATTCACCCAAAATTTATTGTACTGAAATATCAGTACGGATTTCCCAGCTCTGGACGGTAAGAAAAACGCCTCTGAAAACATAAAAATCTTATTTGTAGCTAATAGGAATTACATTTTACATTCTTTGTTATTCATTGTTATCATTATCACCATAATGTAACCGTATTTTCAAAAGAATAGAATTGTGGCAACTAGTAAGGCCAGCAACGCAATTGAATAAATTTTATTCATCTTTACTAATATTTTTTTTTTATTATAACATCACATGAAAATGCAGACGATACATACTGACGTCAGAGGAAATGAGGAAATAAACATAATTGGGATATATTCGAGTGTATCCAAATTTAAAATCTCATATGAATTCGTTTGTATACCAACTATTGCAGTTCCACTGCAACAAAACAGGCTAAAGAATATTATAGCTTAATTCAATAAAGACCACACATCGTTCCATTTTTTAAAGTTAAAAAGTACCTAATCTCATATTTTTGTTAATTGTTCGCAAGATTTTAAGTTTCAAACTAGCATGCAGTCCGCCTACGTGGTTATTGCCGCCCGTGAACATATGTAACCAATTCCATATAAAACAAGAGCTCTGACTGAAGTCTATAACAGATGCGTTGGCACACATCAGAACTAAGTTCGTCGCTAACATAAGTTAACCACACTGACTGATTTACGTTAATGTTATTAAATAAGTATTATAATATCTTTCTTTCAAATTTAATTCTGTCCCTTCGAATATTTAACAGCTTGCACAATATCATTGCTATTTCTTTATATACATTCAATATGAATAAAATTAAGATTGATTTTAACAAATAAATATATAAAATTTTATTAAAATAAATCAAAACAATCTTCAAACTCTATATACTATATAAGGTGGTGCCATAACACAATCGGTTTGCCCGTATATTTCATCACCTATGTTGTAAAAAAGTTATCATTCAATATATTCAATGATAACTTTTTTACAACATAAAAGTACCAACAAGTTATCGACTGGTAAATGACGTCAAACTATATTTAAAATAAACATTTATTTACATTAAAGTCGTTCATATTTTTCTTCAACATATTCATTCAATACTTATAACTTCAAATAACAATTTTTTTCAAGTCAATTAAATTTATTGCGTCTTAAAATTTATTTACAATGACTTTTTAGAATGACTCCTCGATGTAAGTGTATTTTACCTTATAAATAGTTTACAAAATTCCTTGAGATAATTGAAATCAGGAAGAACGTGGTTTTACTTTCGACCGAGCACAACCTTACCGAGATGTGCAATAATATACAATACAAAGATAATAATTTAAACATTCAAAATCGAATTAACATAACAATAGAATAAAAATGTATAGTATACAAAGATTAGTACGCAGTTTAATGAAATCATTTTGTTCATAAGTCGACTTTGCGATAACAAAGAAGTTCTTACTTATTGTAATGTAAGAAATTTTCAATGTATGCAGTTTTAAATAGCTTCTTATTCTTTGGACGATACGTGTTATAGCTACTACACTTCAACCAGTCAAGAGGTCTGGGTTCAATACCCGGCTAATTATATAATGTGAACAAAAAAACGCATCTTCAAAATTAGATGTTACGCACATATTCGTTGGTTGTTTGTACACTTGAGTGCGTCACCTAGAACCTCCTAATCAGGTCAATTCCTTCTGTTGTAAATATCTTCAAAATGAAGATCTGATGAGGGATTCAAGAAGTTCATTTTTAATGCCCATTAATTATTGTTCTGAAAGGCTTAAATGTAACTAACGTTCGATTCTTTACAGAACTTAAAGTTGTATCGTCTTCTGCATGGTCTTGTGATAGAAGCGGGGCTTCTCATGGTTGTGCTCAGTGTGGTAGGAGACCACCTCGCCGCGCTTGTTGGTCCTGGCAGAGGCGCGGCAGCCGTGCCTCTTCCTCCGGGAACACATCCAGTACGTTGGCGCAGTCTCGTTGAACGAGTACCCATTCAGCACCAGGTACCGCTTGCCTCGCCCCGTGGGTATGTACGCCGCTATTACTGCTACAAACCAACACCACAATCCAATACAGTATTACTATCGCTATACTGAAATGTTTCTCAAAAATTATTGACCTCATCATTAAAGATGTGACATATTAATTTTATGTTCCAACATAACCTAACCAATCCTACACCGAACGTATAGCGTTAGGTGTAGGATTGGTTAGGTTAGGTTCAATATTCAATTGATTAGTTCGTCGCAGTTGGATATAGCCGTTACAACTCTGTTGCGTTTATGTAATTTGCGTATAATTGTATTATACTCCTAGATTTTGCGTATCACGTGAAAAATGAAAGTAAAAGCAAAATTCTAATCATGCTCGATCCACTTGTGAATAATGAACACAAGCACGTGTAACATCCTGACATATTTATTGTCTGTAGAACACGCATACTCATTAGACACTTGTATTACGTTAAAAACCAGTCGGATTATCACGCGTGGGACAAGTTTATAAATTGTACTTTAAAATGGGAATGGATAAAATACATTTTATATGCTGAAAGTTTATTAGTTCCATGTTATATCGGAATGTTACTCATTATCGGGGGACATACTAAATTAATTCGTACTATTGAATTTTTACTACATTGAGCACTACATATCTTAGGGTAAATGTATTAACATCGTACATACCTTGTTTAGCAATACTACAAACATCAATTAACTCTCATTAATAATAAAAGAAAAATATATGTATGAAAAATACAATATATACCTTAATCTAAGAATTTCTTTCCAAACACATACCTTATATTCTTATAAAGATCTGAAGAGATATTGCTTATTTATTCTTATATTATTTTACTACAAAATAACACATAGATATGGGAACCATTATTATACGCAATTAAAAGCCTCAACGCGTAAACACAATCATAAATATTGCACTAGCATATCTATAAAAATAAGTAAATTTTGAAATGTCTAAATATGATTTCCCAGACTAAAACAAAAAAATCGCCGAAAATAGTGCTACCTCCTTTTTCAGACGGTAAAAACAGTTTCTAATGTATCTATCTATCCACCGTCCGTTTATCTATCCACCCTTAACGAGGATAAATGCTTTGTCAGAAGAAAGTATTTTGTATGGTATCGATATAATACAGAACCAGTCATTTAACTTTTACTTCAATACAAGTTACACTGTAACACTGTTATCTGTAACGCTGAAATCCGTGTGGCGGTGATGCTGCTAAGTCAAACTAAAGAGGTTCTATCTCTTGAACCGGAACTTTTTACATTGTGTGTTACGATAGCAGTGAATAATAAAACAAAACTTAAATCTATTAAAGTGTTCAGATTAAAGAGTGGAAGTATGGTGTAGCCATATTTATCGCAACAAGCTTTTTAGGGCTAACAAACAGAGAATTCACGAAAGCAAAGTTTGCAATTTTATGCCAAAAATATTGGTATAATTTATACTCACGAATCATATAAGAAAAATACATACTTAGATCCACTTACTTCAACACATCTACTTCGAAAAGGGCACGAAATAAAAACGTGCAATATTAATAAAAATAATAACAAAATAATACAGTCAATAGTTCAGTATAGCAATACCGTTATCTTGACAACGGCTAAACTTAATCAGTTGAATAATATTATTCCTTTGACATTTATGCTTATAAAATGTATTTGTATAATAAACTTATTGAACTCAATACTGCCAAATGGTAAATCTAGTCGTTTATTTATCTGTAAATGATTTTCCCTACACTAAAACAAAATAAAAAAGAAGTAAAATCAGATCTTAATATGTTTATCTATCCACCTTCCATCATCTATCCAACTTTAATGATCAATTAATGATAAATACTTCATCGGAAGTAGTTTACTATTTAGTAATATACTGCTTAGTCCATTGAAGTGATACCCATGCTGTTGATTAGTCAAACGTGTGGTATGAAGACAAGCTGTTTCAACTTGTCCTAAGACGCCAAGTGACACTTCAATCGGCTTGCTATAGAACATGATTTAACTTGTTAAATCTTTACATCAAATTATAGTTTTAAAATCAATATAAACTATTTGTTTGGTTCTTAAATATAAAATTTACTTAACTTACATATCACTCTGAATACACTAACATTACATTATACAATAAAATAAGCCAGTAAAGATATGAAATATTTCCAAGATCTCGAATTACTATTCTAGAGTCTAACTTAATCATTATAGGCATAGCGACAATACTAACCGTAAAATATAATATGAAGACCTTATTTTACGAGTTCGAAAATGTAAACTGTACTATTCATTGAGATTGTTAAAAGATCCCTTACAGTTATTATAGTATACGCAATATTTTACAGTACAGATGTGCTTAATAAGTAAAAACAAAAATAAAACATTCACATTCGTTACAGCACGATATTTAAGTTTTCTATAATAAGTTTAAGTGTAGACAGAAAGTGCCATCTCATATCAGAATTCTTCTTCAATATATCAGAAAACAGAATTCTTGCACTCCCACATTTTTTAGAAAAATCATAAAATATTCGAGTTCATCTCAGAATACGTTTATAATAATACCGTTTCTTGTACTAAGTTCATGTTTGTTGTTAAACAATAGTATTGTTAATTTCTCGCATATTTTTGACAAACAGTTCTAATAATTCAAACCAGTTTAGTAACAAAATTTGAAGTGTCACAGGCATTAAAGAACTGGTTGGCTAGTAAAGTTTACGTATGGTCATGTTTGTCGTAAAACAACACGACGTCAGATTCGATAGTGTATATGTTAGCGCGGCAAGTGCCCGAGGCGTGCGCGCACCGCCAGCGCGTGCGCCCGTTGGCAAACTCCCGCTCCTTCATGAACGTAAACCCGCCCGTCAGGATCACCGGCCTCTGCGGTCCGCCCTTGCCCTTACTGTCCTTACTGAATCTGAACTGAGTCTCCTCGGGTTCCGGGTTCAATCTCGAGCTGCCTCGCACTTTCGGTCTAGACTTCCCACCTAACGCAACAACACAACATTTAACATACATTTCAATAATAACAATCGAATCACCTGAAATTACAATGTAAGCAAGGAAATAAAATCCATCGATAATATTAACATTATATTTAATCTTTAAATCTTACGAGTAATACTCTTCATAAAATCAACGAAGACTTAATATATAATTAAAATATCAAAATCTAATTACATAAGTATTGTATATAGTAAAGCCGAAGTAGAAATTTATAAGGAATGTTCGGTACATGGTATACACTAAATTAATTGACAATGGTCCCATAGAAAGGCATTTAAGGCACTTCGTTTACAATCGAATCAACGCCGATTAAATATCAATTCCAAAAATTATAATTTTAATATCATAAGTACGTAACATAACAATATTTTTGATCACTTATCAACAAAAGGTACAAATTTTATTATATAATGAACCTTATCACACAGTCGGCATATATCAACTATGCTAACTTAATTTTGAACAAGTCAGTTGCTTCCGCGTCTTCGAATGTAAGAGTATTCATATAACAAAGTTCAAGTTGATCACGATAAACAATCATATACGGAAATAAATGGAAATCACGCATCGTAAGCACCTGAAGCGAAACATTAGAGCAGAGCTAGTGGAATGCCGTTAACGACGCAGATGCTTCACTTAACCTAACGTTTACAATTGGATGGTATACCTAAAACCTACGTGTAGATCACATATCGCCGCATAAATACTAAAGTTATTGTCTCAAGTCTCAAATATTAAAAATTAATGTTTCATTTCATTCTATCATTATCGCCACGTTAACCGATTCCGAGCGGATGGCACCACAGTGGCGCCATGAATATCTTTTGCGTATGGCGGGTGGCACCCGAGAGGTGCCAAAATTTGAATCCATAAAACTCAAATAAATTGACGTTTATCAAAAATGTTCTGTAAACAAAAGTGTCTATTTGTCACGCAGATCCTTCCTAGAGTGTCAGTTTCAGCAGATCACGCGATTTCACATACTTCAGGGATTGTTAACCTTTTTAATAAAAAATATTTATAAATTAGTTCAAAGAAATTAACCATCTAAGCTATAAATAAACTTCTCGCGCTGATTGACGTGCCGCCCTCGAAACCAAAACAAAGGACTAAACAGAATATGATTTTAAACTAATATTATCGCTTTGATTTCTTAGTTGCCTTTATTTCGACCCAGTTGCATGGACTGTGGTCACGGCGGAACTGCGGCGGAGAAACCGATAACAAGCACTAGTGGTAGATTGATCTATCTACCCTACCTCTAATTTGTTTTTCTTTTTTAGGTTCCATATCACGACTCGCAACACTAACTATATCGTTACGCACCGCACTTTGAACTACTTGTGACTTACATAAACTAACCACTGGATTCTACGTTTGGGCTAACTTAATACCATCTTCTCTATTAAAATTTCTTAGGGTATTTTTTAATTTCTATAGCTTCTCTTAATAAACATGAAGAGTAATGACGCTCAGTGGAGATCACCTGAGGTTAATGTAATTCTATCCAGAAAATAACTATCATAGCGCTGTGTATGTCTCGAATGTTCGTATCTAATTCTACAGTAAGACTAAAACAATCCATCATAAAACTTACAAAAATGTTTACAACACCTGATAGAAATGATACATTTACCTTCTATTTCCGTTATTACACGTAAATAATCACTTTTGTAAACACCAATCGAAAAGTTAAACTATTTACGTTTGGTTTTGGGTGGCTACTTAACTTACAGCACGTGGAAACAGTAAAAAAGCGAAAAGTTACAATTCATGGCGGAGAGCACCTTAGTGGTGCCATCAAAGTCCCTGGCGTTAGGCGCCACAGTGGAGCCACGAAATATTTGTTCGCCGCCAGACGCAAAAGTTTGCCCAAAAGACCGCCGCATTGAATCGGTTAATAATAACATTTTATATAAAATACATAATAATATACGCGTAGTTCACAGTATTACTGCTATTAATATGATTTAAAAACAAACAACGTTTGTTCTCACTATTGCAAGATTAATATCGCTATATGAATAGTAAATAAAGTCTGAGCCTTAGTCAGAGGAAACTCATTTAAATAAAAGATATTAAAATGTTCAATAATACTTGAAAGAGCATCTAAACCGTCTTGCGTAAAAATACAAACGAATAAGTACAAATTGCTACAGATTCGCGCATTCCTAACATTTTATAACATTCACAACCTTGTCTTCAAGAATATTAATATTGAGCATTTAGTTAATTTAATTGTAAAAACAGCGAAGGCAAGGCTTCAGAACTTGTTGAGTTGTAAACAAATCATATTTAATTTTATCAGTTTCCGATATCATTAAAAACGCGTCCACGCGTCCAACACGCGGTTTGAAACGTAAAAAATATTAATCGGACTTTAGCATTATTTTGTATAATAAGTCGTAAAAAGGCATTAACTAATCCGCAACGTAAGGATAACATGCATATCCGTTGGTAATACCAACGCAATTTCTTGGTTGCAACTATTACGAGTGTGACATTACACGGATTGTTCACGTACATACATAATTTCTGTTTGTGCGTTTGCTACAAAGATCGAATGCTGTTGGAAATAATCCGATCGCAGCTAAAAGGCATCGACAATCCAAGCGTTGCGGATAGTGATAAACTACACCAAACCAATCCATTGATACGATCCCGACGCGTACGATAGTATGTGGACGGCTTAAGCTACACGGCCCGCGGTGGGTGGTTGTGCATTCCCTTTACTGCAACCACATTAGCCCCCAACATGTGGATCCTAGCCTTGCAGTTAGTCTTCTTAGAGGTACAGCGCCATATCACCTTGTCCCTTAACTTAGACTCCTCGCAGAACGGAAACGTGTTCACCATCATTATTATCTTCCCTCGACGAGACTTCAAGTATTTAATCCCTGCGACAAAAACAATGATCAGAATTTATCATTTACCATAAATTTTTCATATGACCACCACCTGCTACATACCAAGACCTGTACAGATTATTTCCAGAATAAATAAAACTAGCGGTTATTCATAAGTACAATTTTAATATTTCACAAAACATACCCCGTACATTAACCCAAAAATCTTATTATATAATGGTAAATACATACATAATTACGCTATGATCAAAACTTGATTATAAATCGAGTATAGTTGAATGAGGTAGATAGTTAAACGTCAACAAGACAGATCAGTCGGGTCTCTCGACGGAAAGCCGTGCCACCAGCCCTATCATCACCCTACCATCACCACCAACCGCCTTTTACTACCACTCAACAGTGGGAACTACCCATTACTACCCCTTAGTAATCAATGACTGGGTTTACTCGAAATGAGAAATGTTTAGACTATAATTCACTATGCTGTCCAATAGGTAGAGGCGGTTGGTTGGTACATTCACACAACTTGAGAAATGTTTGATCAACTCTTAGACATGTAGATTCGCAAGTTTATTTACCGATAAAACAAGTGAAAATATTTTCTAATACATACGACTTCGCAAAATCATCAGTGCCAGCAGTCTAAGAGCCTCAGCAAACAATAGACTTTTTATCCCGCGCTAGCTTAGTCAGGCCTTTAGTCAATATGAGAAGTATGCAAGAGCGCACATTTCGATTCGGTATCGGGCGATTTTAATATTGATTAAAAGCCCGACTAAACTGTCCCCCAAATAGTCTCTAATTCCCGGCGACTCTTAATTCATACCACTGGGCTATGATACGTAAAATTACAATACTTCATTACGAAACACTTACGAGATTCTCACGCTCAAAATTAATATACAAAAAAGGAATCCCATAAGCGAATTAAACAACACAATACATTACATTACCAGACTTCAAAACTATATCATTTTCTAAATTTGAAAACTGATAAAAAAATACCAATAATTGACACATGTTACCATTGTCATAAATATTCGCATACACTTACATATTATGCTTTACAAGTGGTACAAGATACATTGTGATGAGTACCCACAAGCTGATGTTACGGCTACACCAGTCGATCATTATTTGGCATGTGATGTATTTCAGGTACAATAGAGCGTGTCAAACGGTTACAAGTACGCTTGATTAATATAAATATTACAATAATACATACACCACAACATTTCGAGTAAACATTTATCTCTTGCCGATTAAACGATTCCCTTACATAAGTTATATAGGAATACACGTTACCACGAAAACCGTTTAGCCTGCAATCCACCTAGATCTGTCGATAATGCATACTTGTTCGTTACAATATACACATATTATTTGACACGATCTAACTACACCTAAACAAAACGTATCGTCTACACACACAAAGACCCCATAGAAACTAAGTCATTTAAACAACAATTAAAATTAGTCAAAATTTGTACTTAAACCAGAGTCTTAGACATAAGTGTGCTAAATTTTACTGAAAAATTAATTTGACAAGCAACAAATTAATTTAAAAAAAAACAATCAATAAAATATACTTAGCCAACAGTCTCAAAAGGAGCCTAGTTAAATTAAAGTAGCCGACGGCGAGGTCGAGTACGATTTAAAACTATGTAAAGAGGTAGTTGAGTTTCAATAATAGAGGTAGATAATAATAGGGGGCGCGCCGGACCCTGCGCGGCGGACCGCCCCGGCGCGCCCGCAGCCTAGCCTAGCTTACCCTACCCTTATCCTAAACACCTTACTCGAGTAAAGCTTCTGAGTATTCATTCGTGTATATAAAATTGTATAATTAAACTAATCTGTAAACCCGTATAAAAAGTGAAGAGGTAGTTTGATTGAGCTTAAGTACTTAAAATCAATCCTAAGAGCATAACATCGATTGTAGTATGCGCGCCTCGACTAGCGCTCGCCGTGCAACAACACAGCACTTCCTCGAAGGTAGGGAGCTCGAATGTATCGGCGCGTGCGACATCCGCCGCGCATTCTTATACATAGAGGCGGACTTCTAACTTCTAAGTAGCAATATTTGAAACGTGTAAAGTTAAAACTTCTCAAAATAAATAAAGTATTTCTAAGTACAGTCCAGGGATCCATTATATTGCTAAACATCGAACCGAGTTCGCATAATCAGTCACCGACGCGTGCCGGCGGGAACGCCGCCGGCCTTTCCTGCGCTCCATGGCGATCGTTCTTCGATCCTACGGTTCCTCTCGAGTCCAACTAGCCCCTCGCGTGCTTACCCACTCGCTTACCACTGTCCAATACCTGACAAGCGCTACGTGCCTTGATGCTGCCCGAATGGATTGAGCCGTATTAAACAAACGCTAAAATTGCCCTTTTTCCGGATATTAACCATCTACCTAAACCATCAATACGACATCAATACGTGCTGACACCACTACCGGCCTTAAAACGTTTAGATGCACCATACATTAAGAAATTACCCTAGAACGACCGAAATATCATACCACGACCGTGTTCCGACTGATTTTCCCTTATCAAATGACATTAGGGTGATTAAAAGCTGTTTTCCAATTGTTACACCCGTTTTTTCGTTTTCGTATCGATAAATACCACATTCAAGTCGTTCTACAGGTGAGCATACGTTTTAAGGCCGCTTTCTTATACATTCAAAAGTCCTTACACATTTAACATTCTTACGCTTACACTCCACCTATTCGTTCCATAAATAACCCACACCTACACGGATAACATTACAGAGCTCGAAAAGACCGCTTAACCTACATTACGTCACGCATATAAACCCTCGTTAACTGGTTATAGATCTTACTCCACTGGTGGTTGAAACCTTCAAGTTTCACACCACACCCAATTCTCCCTTAAACGAGGATTTACATTCAAATTACCATTTTTAAATATTCCAACATTGCCATCTTTAAGTAAACTTCATCCAATCCCCATCTAACCTAAGTAACCTAGATAAAATTTACGCTAAGTTTCGTGTGCAAAAAAGATTCGTAAATATCTGTCGGTCGATATTCGTCGTCGATGAAAATAGAAAATTTATTCGTCACGATTCGGCTACAGTACGACGCTTGTAAAGAGAGCCGCGTTCGTCGGTTTACAAATAAGTTACAAGTGAAACAAATCGAAATCGCCTAGTCCTCCTCGTTGCAGGGGGTGTCGACGAGCAGCGGCTTCGCGTTCGCGTTGGCGTGTTGCGGCGTCGTCGGCAGTGCGTTGGGCGAGGGCTGCGCGCCGGCGGCGGCGCCGGCCGGGGCGGACGTCGCGGCGGACGCGTTCGCCGTGGCGGTCGCGTGCGCGGTGGCCGCGTACAGAGCGAGCGCGTGTTGCAGCTGCAGCAGCTGGTGGTGGGGGTCGAGCGGCGCGGGCGCACGGTGCCCGCTCTGGTGCGGCGTGCGCACCACGTAGCGCCCGTCCGCGAAACGACGCACGTTGGGCGGTGCGTGGTTGTGCGCATAGCGGGAGCGCACGATACGCTCGAAGCCCTCCGGACCCTCCGTGTTCACGTCGGCCAGGCAGCGCGACGTCAGCCGCGACGAGCAATACCACTGCTTGCGTCCGTGTGCCAGGTTGTTTTTCAGACGGAACGTATAACCACGGTGTAGCAACAAACGCCCTTTTCCTGCACGAATGAAACGCGCTGAAAAGAAACGACCATTTTAGTACAGGTTCATGATACAGAATGTCACAAAAACGTCTCACGTAAAACTGACTACGGTGAAAATATCAGTAAGTCAATTTTAAACGAGATGGCATGCACTTATATAAGTAATAAAACTAATTTTAACAATACCTATAATTAACAAAAGGTTTGATAGTAATAGGATTTTGTTTTAATTTTGGGTCATGAAATAAAAACACTTTCGGATTTCTCATATATTTAAAATTTACACGTACCACCACTGATAATCGCAACATACAATTTCGTAAAAGGGATATATATATTTAATTAAAGTGTGTAAGAATGTCGTTCAAATATAAATTCATTTAATCATTTTTCTCTACGAGACACAAATTACATGAGCAATTAGTACTTGGCACATAAAACAATTCTACGTTATGAGCACAATGTTTTTACATTACTAAAGACACGAAAATAAAAACAATAAAAAATATAATAAAACTTTAAAATTAATCGACAAGATACAACATTTAAAGGGAAGACCAAGAAATTTAAATAACATAAACATTAAAAAGCTATTTAACTATCTATAACTAACGTCCTTAATTTACATTCATAATTTCATTTATAACGACATCAGTGAACACCAACATAAGATGTATAATAAAACTAATATTTGGCACTTACGATAACATACAAACTGAGATCATCAATTGGCTTTTAGGCGACTGACACACGGGGCGACGCGACGGAACGCGGGACAGCGTTTTTTATGATTGAAGCTATGTAAATTAATTTGTATGTAAAACATGTTAGTTACACTAAATTGGCAATCCTGCGAGAGAACCTGTCAAAAGCAGAACTCACGAAACGTTTTCTTTCGCCTCCACAACCACAACACCCATAAAAATATTAAAACATAGGTAAATGCCAGTTGTGGTTTTCACGGCGCAATTTATTTTCGCTGTGGCGCGACTGTCTGTTGTTTCCGATACGATTGGTCGACATATATCGATCTCTTTCTATCCTATGATTACAGCGTAACCGCGGAGGACACCTAATCGCGCAAAACAATTGAAGGAGAATTTTGGAACAGAACAGTTAATCTGCGCTGGCAGCGCGAGCGGAAGGTAAACGTTCCGTGGGTTCAAACGCTCAGTGTGCTGTACTGCGGGTATTCCTATATAAACTAAGATACTTAGGTTCAACGGTAATAATCGCAGTCCCACGCACCGTCGCGGAGCGCAGTGCAGTGTGAAAGCCTCCTTATATTTTTATGGAATAAAAGTAGCAAATGCGCCTGCAGTCCATTTGATTTTAGTGTTCAACGACTGTACACTGTAACTATAAGACATGATTCCTACTAATCCTACTAAAGTCGGTCACAAGTGTTACCCTTGAAGACCAAGTTAAAATGCCCCATGTAGGTACGGATGCCTGCATAAACAGGATCTTCAGACTAGAAGACAAAGCTGCAATGCTGCCTCTAACTTTTTATGAACACCATGAGTATAGTCCAACAAGTTACTTAAGTAATAGTTACTGGGTGAACCAATAACATCATTAACGTAATTTGCGACAACATTTTCAATTTCTATCACCAGTGTTAGTACCAACTATTTAACATTCCACTAACTGAGAATTAATATCTGTAACTGTTTTATTGGATTTAAAAACACAAATAATAATAATTTTCTACTAAGCTTAATCACTGAGTATTGTAAATAATGGTCATTGTTTCTGACTAGTATTGAAATAAAGCAAAATCTATATTAATCTCATTCTTTCTTTTCATATTATTATAACGTATTTATTACCCTTACCCATTTACTACCCTTGTTGGACTTTGCTGTCATTTTATAATAATAAGTATATTCTCTCGAGTAATAATTTGCATCAACTGTTCATGATATGATTGAAAAATTATACAATATTAAATAAACATGATTACATTAAAAAAACATTAATTTTTTTTATAGAGCACATTTTTGCTGAGTCGTAACCAAAGTTTGACTTACCTACAAGACTAGAATAAAATTATGGCACATTAAATATCTACGATTACTTTGTGACTATCTAATATAATATGTATAGCACTGATATAAAAAGATTGCTTGATTTTATTCATTTTCCATTGACTGTCATTTGTACCTACAACGAGATTCTTCCTACATAATCACTAAGTCTCTTATAAAATATTATGTAAACATTACCATTACATACTATTTCAGAATAGGACCCCGACCGATTAGAAAACTTGTTGGTCAAACGGAAAATATAATTGTTTTTCATTCAATAACTTTAAATATATTATCTTGATTTTGGCACTTGCAACCGATTGCTTTCATTATTTTCGCTTAAAACTTTGTTAACTGGTAGGCTTGTTTGTGGCCACGAGAACGTGCTAATACCTCACCATCCAGGCATTCGGGTCGAAATTGTCAAAGTCTAGCCTCGGGATGCGGGGCAGGAGGAGCGGGGTGGGAGGCGATATGGCCTGAGGTTTCGCGGGGAGGAGGGCAGGGGGTTGTGCGGGCTTGTGAGTGCGTCGCCCGCACTTATTAGCGTGGTTGTGTTCCCCGACCAGCTTGTGCAGCGTGCCCTTTTGGGTATACGCCTTACACCCGCAGCCACCCATGGTGCACCGCCAGCGCACGATGCCCGAGCGCATGGTGTGCGCCGCGTAGAAGCTCCGCCCGCGCACCCACAACCGCGGCCGCCCGCCCGGCCCCACGCACAACCGGACTTGCTCTGAAAAACCCCGACCATTGTAGAAAGAACCCAGACAATATAAACAATACTTACCGTATAACGCCTAAAACAATTTTTAGATTAAGATTTTTTAATTTTTATTTTTGATAGATTTTTTGAGATTTTAAGTGTATATGTATTTTTAGTAAAAAAAAGTTATAATACATCCACACTACGTAGATCTACAACCTAATTGCTATTTTGAATTATTTTTGTTACATAAAAAAATCAAAGTAAATAAATAATCATTTTTAAAACAACAAGATTATTAAGACGATTTCAGTATGAACAAGTTATTTGCAAAAATAAAACAACTATACATTTATATCAATGGTATCATTACGTTTTGATAACCAATTTTAATCTGATACGCATAGCACTTCTGTATTGAGATGAGTAACTCGCAGACAGGAATTTATTACATTAATCATACCTTTTTTCTACGACACTATTACATTTGTACCTATATTATATAACCGGATGTTCAACATTTAATTAACATACACATACTTTATATGATACGCAACAAATTTTCATCGTACATCACTCAAAAAATCTTCGCAAATAAATTCAAAAAGCTTGTATCAAAACTAAATGCTTTTAAAACAATATAGAATGTCCTATACGTCTTCACAAGTGACGGCTCAATATGAATTATTGCTAAACGTCACATATAATACAAATAAATAACTTTATGTTTAAATACAATTACGCTAAAATGTATACTAAGTACTGTAATAAATTATAGTATTTTCACGCAAATAGACCATTTTCGATCGTAGTCGCTGAGCGGGAAATGACTAGATTATTATCAACTAACAAATAAATACAAGACGAATAAATAATAATACACAAAATATACATATATTAAAATTAAAAAAATGTAATCTGTACATTGCGTAATTAACATGAATGAAGTTTCATAGTAACATACTCCATAGGATGGATAGCCGGTAATTAAGTGTAGCCAATTAGATATACAATGATAAGATATAGAGCCCCCAGCAATATCTACACGAGACCCCTCGCTGGGAATAGGCTAACAGTAGTCTACTATTTATTATCTTTATCTTTACCTTTTGTTACTTACCGGAACACTTCTAAAACACTCAAATACACAAATCCGTAGGCGAAAGGCTATCTAAATACATATGTAATACAAATATGAATCTAAATTAAAGCATAATAATTGTCTTTTCTGTATTTATAAACTATAAATCTGCATGTTATAAACCATAATTTAAGACTTAAATTACAGGCAAAATCAATTGTGAGGAACGACTAGAAAAAATATACACTGTTACAAAATTATAATTACGTAATAAATTATTTATCCGTCTTTCACTTCACTATCCTACTTAGTCATTTTTTCAGTCTTCATACCTAAAATTTGTAGGCTCAGCAGCTAGTACTAGTACTAGCCCAGAAGCTCTACGTAGTGACTAGATTAGGAGTCATCAAACCTTACCAATTCTAAACACGTCTTGATACCATTCTGTGCGTTACAAAATCAACGGGTGATATTCCATTGGCCGATACGACACGGTACCGGCGATGTATTAGCCTGACGCCCACAATAACGGTCAATAGAAAACCCGCGACAAATCAGTCATAAAATCATCTAGCGTACTAAATAAGGTTCAACACTAGACAATAAATAATATCAACACTAAATTGCTTACGATGAGCTTCAAAAATATGTGATGATTTAAAAATAAATATATAAAGCAATTTAATTTCCAACATTTACATTTCTGCTCATGGAATTCGACGACCACACTGGACAAAATTAAATATGTTTAAATGCCTGCATTTAAATAAGAACATCATAAAATTAAGCTCGATATTTCCGTGGACCTATCGCAACGACGAGCATCAATCATCGATCTTGGCTTGGGCGGTGAGCACGGCGGCGGAGAGCGCGCGGTGGGCGGCGGCGAGCGCGCTCACCGGCACCGTCGGCGGCTCGTGCGAGTGCACGTTGCTCAGCGCGAAGATCCGGTCGTGCAGCGTGTGCGCGTACGCGCGGCAAGTGCGACGCGTGCACCGCCACCGCACCTTGCTCTTCTCCGGGAAAACTTTCTCCGCGTAAAACGAGAACCCGCCGAGCCGCATGTGACGCCGCCCGCGATTCGATATCACGAACTCGACTGAAAAACATCGCCGCCGTCACTAACCATATCTTGCCACGTTAGTCGTTATAAACAACACGTACACACATGCATAGCAGGGTTGAGTAATATCAAACAAAATAAATTGTATCAGACATCAATATTTATATATTAAGGAGTTGATTAAAACATGTAGTACCTATGGTAAGCTACTACCCGCATATTTACAGCACATTCAACGAGAATTGGAATGGAATATAATATAGAGACACAATTACAAGAGGATGAACTATTTAGGTTAGGTCATTATTTATCAATTGAAATCATTTCAATCAGGCTCTCTATTTTTGCGTGCTGGTCAGCAGCGGGTGTTTCAGGAGCGTGGTTATGCCGTCCGATTACAGTTGTGAGCTCCCCCTTGATGGTGAGCGCGCGGGCTCGGCAGCCGCGCCCGCGGCCGCGACACGTCCAGTAGACGCGCGGCCCGCGCCGCTTGCGCGACACGAACGAGAACCCATCCAGCAAGAGGCAGGGCGCGCCCCGCCGCGTCACCGAGTACCGCAGGTCCGCCGCGCCGCCCGCACCGCCCGCACCCGACCCTGTCACGTCATACCACCTCAAATCTACGTCTCCAATAATAACGACAAACTACGTCTTATGTTAAAATTGCTTTATTGTTATCGATCACAATTTATTTCAGGATTTACCTAATAATCTTACAGCTACGTCCGATCGGATCTACGAAGTTGTCAAGATTTATCACTTCATTTTGACGAAACATAAAACAATACCGAAATCATAATTAAAAAACACAATTAAAAAAGAGGGGAATACAAATAACACGATATGTACATTAATTAAAGATTAGGCTTACAATTTAAATTGACACTCAAAATATTTTTAAAACAATACAGTTTTTGAAGCACTACTCGGCACTGCACTTAGGCTGAGGTCATACTGAGGGGCAGGTGACAACTTGGCCACT
>DWRA01000109.1:0-35693 GCA_018250295.1 Spathilepia clonius
GTAAGGGAGATAAACTTAACGAGGCATTCCAACTTAGTCCTCAGGGGTAGCAACGCATCTGTGTACGACTTCAGTTGGAATTCTGGTCTTATCTGGGGTGGATTACAAATGTCCGTAGGCGGCAGTTGCCACTTACCATCAGGTGGACCGCATGCTCTTTGCTACTCCATCATATATAAAAAAGATTGAAAATGTTTCGAATTAGTAAAAAACACATTAATAGTTGATGTTAATTGGCAAATGTCGACGAAGGAATTACTGCCGAAGTCGAAACCCAAAGGTTTCTAACCCTTTCAAAGCATCAATATTATGTTTGAAATGATATATCTATTTTTTAGGTCTGAGCTTCAGGCAAACAAACGTTGTAAATAGCCTTTGTTCTCATAATGAGTAAAAGTTTGATCGGAATGAAAACTATGTGAGCATGGTAAATTTGGCTTCTAAGTGATTTAAGTTG
Organism: Spathilepia clonius; assembly: GCA_018250295.1. Taxonomy (NCBI): domain Eukaryota; kingdom Metazoa; phylum Arthropoda; class Insecta; order Lepidoptera; family Hesperiidae; genus Spathilepia; species Spathilepia clonius. Next base: position 458 of record DWRA01000109.1, read on the forward strand.
GAATAGATTCGTGAACATTTTTCTAAAAATATAACATGGCGAAAACAATGATTGAGGAAAAATGCGACTACAACGACACGCTCGGTGTAGTCTGGCTGTACTCTAAAAAGTTTTTTTCTTCATAAGATTGAAGGAATAAAATTAACGTGCGATCCTCTTGACGATAAGTGGTCACTGCCGCTCACAGACATCTGTGACCACCTCCATATAGAACAGGTACTACTTGAAGCCGATCGCAGATGCGTTGCCACTCGTAAGGAGTTACATATGGTCACTTCATATGCTAGTCAGTCGACATCCACACCTTTCCACCAAAACGCACAATTGCTTCACGATAGAAATGGGTGTGGCAGTGGTACCTCCCCATTGTACCATACTATCCCTACCACCCTGAGTAGTTTTGTTGGTAGTAGCGTTAATAAAATAGTTGATGTAGTATTAAAACAAGTCTCTGCTTTTGTTAATATTGCACTCTGTTACATCCATTCAGAACGGGTAAAACATAATTGAGTATGATATTACAAGTGCTACAAGCTCAGCCGGCCCTGCAGAATTTAAAATTATTTTTGAATTTTATTTTTTTCCCTGCTTCCCAAAGTTTTCTCGTATTTCATCATTTTTGGCCCATGTTATCTGCCTTTTGTTTTTTTTCTGTCACCAGCTGTGATGCCATTTTATGCCGTATTGCTGGACATGAGACCAAGATAGGAACAAATTTCACTAGGCTACGTCAATGCCCACAAAGCCATTGATAAATTGCAGTGATTGTTGTCCATCAAAATAGTAGTAATAGTCACCCATCCAAGCTAACTTTGTAAATCTACGGAAACCATGAGACGCCATACCACCTTTCCGTTAGAATTCAATTTTGTTTTTAACTCACGCAGCATTCATTATTTCTATTAAAGCAATTGATTCGACGCTATTACCTGAATCATCAGAATCAACATCAAATGAATCGCTCTAATGAACACCAATTGGATCCCTTATCAAACCGCATCTAGTAAATGACGCCGTAAAACAACCGACCGCGTAATTTGTTTCTTTTTATTATATCTTTGTCCACCGGCCTGATGGATGATGGCGGCATTAAAGATAATGCTGGCCTTTTACTGTTAGAAAGAAACGCAATGAACCTCACTTAAAATTGGTGGTGAAAAAATGTAGTCGTTTTTAACTGTCGTGCAGTCAATCTGATGTTAAAGGGTCACTAAGTGCTTCTATCATTTCAACATTTAAAATGATATAAGTGTTAGTAAAAAAGTGTCCATACTTAAATCTATTGAACTAAGAACTCACGATCATAATCTTTTTCTTCTACATTGATCTCATTATGGAAACTTGTGAAACGAGACAGTTACACTTGTGTAATTCTGCCCATCCACTTCATTATTTCCAGCCGGCAAATACCTTACTTCTCCCAAATATTAGTTGTTAGTAAAAAAATCAATTCAATACTGTCCTTAAACAATTATGTTGCGATAAAAAGATCACCAGCCTGTATAACATTACCATACGCAGTTACTAAAAAGACGTATATAAACGGCACCTCTTTTGAATAATGCCTATAAAAAGCACATAAAGTTTGAGCAGCGCTGGCACACTCGAGCGACGGTTTATGATTTTTTACCGCGCAACGTCGAAATTTCCACGTCACAAAAATGTTTTATGAGTTCAACCAGCCGTAAATACTGAGGCTTTTGTCATATTCATACACACATCCGTTTGTGCTTAGCGAAGCTATATCTCTCGCAATATGCATTTAGGTACTTGCGCTGCCGACAACAGGCTTGACATGTAGAGGTGGTAGAATCATCTGTGGTTCAGACCACACATATTTCTTGATAATAGGAAAAATGATAAGCGCAGTTGCTGGGAGACATAGATACTTATCCACGGGGTTCCAACTTACCACCGTACTGCACCACAGGTCGGCCATAGATAAGTTACGTCTCTGAGGACTAAGTTGGAACGCCTCTAATGAGTACGTCTTCTTTACCATATTCTTCATACTAAAAGATATCAGCGCTTAACACTGCTGTTATTAGGCAAAAATATATAAATGACGTAGTCCAAGATAAATCTGTCCCCCCTAAAATCTATCGCGCTAGGAACCAGACTCTTTTCAAATTCGTATCTAATTGTCACATAATAAGATACTCTGTTATGGTTCTGGTTTTATCCGTCTTTATGTGTCCACAGCACCCACAACACAGGATTCCAGCAGGCTATATCTTATATCTACCCTGTAATCAGTGGAGCTGTTAGTTACATAAACGAGTCCACAGATCGCAGGCAGCCATTACCGCGCGTGATCGATGGCGCGCGTGGTGCGTATTGCTAATGAGAAGTGTCCGTTACGTGTGCTAGTACACTCCTAATTGATAATACTCTTATATATTATTATTTACATGACTTACTTATATTCTATTTATATCAGGTGGTAGAACTCTTTGTGGCTGGTTTCTGGAGGCACCACTAACGGTGGTGGAATCCTCTGTGCTTCGAATCCGGCGGAAACACCGCCACACCTATATCTGCTTAATAATTGCAGTGTTAAGCGCTGCAGTGTTCTACTTTGAAGGTTGTAGTAAGGAAGACATACTTTTTCGAGGCGTTCCAACTTAGTACTCAGGGGCAGCAGCGTATCCATGGCCGACCTCAGGTAAGATTCTAATCTTATCTGAGATCAACCACATATACTTTGCCAGCTTGCTTCCGCTGAGGACAGTTCGAACAACTCGTATAAGTTGTTCTCCCCTACCACACCCCTTAAAATAAAACAGAACAACGTCTAGCATTGCTGTTGTAAAGTAGAAATAGGTGTGGCGGTGGCGTCTCCGGGATCGTACCTCGAAGGGCTCTACCGTAACTTAAAAGGGTTCTTTTAAATGTCTTTTAAAAGATTCCTTTTCAGTTAAGGTAGACCCCACTTAAGTTACTGCTCCGTTTTTCTACTTCTATCTATTAAAAAAAAGAAAACTTGAACGTGTAAGCTAGAGGTGGACTTTCCGAAATAATTCTGAGTAGAATGTACCATCCCGCAAACATCGCCGTCATAACAAAAGAGAGTTCGTCCACCTTTTTATTTGCAAATTACTTTTGTCGCTTGATTTGCATCGCAAAGACAGGCTTTGAATCCGACTTTTTGTTGTATTATCTTCACAAGTGTAGCTTCTGTATAACCGTGGATTAGTTGGTGAAGAATGGAAAACTTTATACCTACTGAAATTATTATGTAAACCTGTTTGTACGTTGTCAATAGGCATAGTCTTGGGGGTTGAAATAGGTCTTCACCCGTTCTGAGTTTGAATGGTGTCATCTGGAATTCTTCATAGACAAAAACCTTCCGAAGCGGTCCCAGTTTGTTGGTGTTCATAAAGAGTTCTGTATGAATCAACTTTCAATTAATTATTTAATAATTTGTTTGGTGACCGTCGTGGCAGAGCGGTCAGCATACCGGTCTACCATGCAGAGAGTTCCGTGTGCAATCCCCGGCCATACAAATATCCAAATAATAAATTTCGATTTTTACTCCAGGTCTGGGTGTTTGTGTGACATCTATAATCGACTCTAGATAAGATAAGAATCCTATTTTAGGGTCACAGATGCATTCGTACCCCTAAGGATCAAGTTAAAACACTTCGAATAAGTTTAGTGTGTCTTCCTTACCAGGCTCTTCAAACCAGAACATAGCAGCGCTTAATACGGTTGTTATTAGGCGGTGTGGTGGTGGTGCCGCCGCTGTTGTACCACAAATGGTTCTACCATCTACAAGTTATCTTTCAAGTCCTCAGTATAAGATATATTAAACATACTTTAAAAATTACATTTGTACCGAAGTACTAAATCCATCCGAAATTCCCGACAGTACCGACAGGAATAAATTCACGCTTCTGGAGATTAGAATGCCAAAGCGAACAATTTGTAAGTTCTCTAATTAGAATTTAAATGAATTCTAAGGACTTCTTTTACCGACACCGATACTGATATTTTTTTATTTGACGCTAGCACGCTTACTGAGGAGTCTTTCCCAAGGTACGTAAAGGTAAAAATGGCTTGAAATTTGACCTGTGAGTCTGGGGACCGGTCAATCTAACTCAAGGCACATTTTTCTGATTTTTTGAAGTTACATTCAACTATTATAACAAAAAAACATTAACAGCGTAGTGGTCGTTTCGAGGATCTCAATCGTAGGATCCGAGACTCAAACCCCAGGTACGCCTGGTTTTTTGAAGCGTGATGTGCGTATTAGAAATTGATTAGAACTTTTTGTTATGTAACGGGTACTCACGAAATTTTTATTTCGTAGTTGCCGATATTTCAAAATTTCGTATCGTGAGTACCCGTTACATAACAAAATGTATCAATTCCGCGATAATATTAGCCTCAAATCATATGATTATAACTTGCTATAACGGTGAAAGGAAACAAAAAACTTAACTTAAAAAATAATTTCCAAGATGTGTGCGAAGTCTACGAATACGAACTTGGTCAACGCGGCGGTCTGTGGTTTAACTTTTCACTCTGAGAGAAGACCTGTGCTCCGCATTGGGATAGTAATGGGTTGACGATGACAAAGACATTCAATAATTTATAACTTGTTTCTAGTTCTCTGATTAAGGTAACTCAAAATAGGTATCACAAGTAAAATTACATATAGCCTTCGTCGGTCACTGCAAGTTGGTCGCATACTTCTAATAAATAATTTTGAAATTTCCGAAGCACGAGAGCGCACAAAATTTTGCCACTAACTATGGGTGACTACCATCCGACCTCCAACCGCACCGACTTTGTTTAACTTTGTAAATCGGTCACTACATACATAAGCTTATACATATTTCTGCTGTATTCTGGTTTAAAGGCAAGGTGATCTAGATTATTTGAGGTAGTCCAGCTTAGATCACAGGGATAGTAAGGCATGTCCATGTACGTTAGTAACTACTTACCATCAGGTGAACTGCATGCTCGTTTGCTACTACCATGACATAAAAAAACAGAAGTTTACTTGAATTCGAACCTCGAATTTCAGGAACTGAAACTCATACCATTGAACTATTGTGTGTACACTGTAGGACCGTTGTTTGTTCCAACATTCCGTTTGTGTAAACAAGCCATGTTCGTGTTACGGCCCTTTGTCAATAAACAGCTGCGAACATGATATTTGGGCTGCTTCTATTCTAATTGCTTATATACATTTAAAGAAAGTAAATGATTTGAAGATAAAACTTTTCGACTCCGGCGGCTCTACCGTCACACCTACTTCTGAAAAATAATAACAGTGTTAAGCGTTGCTGTACTCTGATTTGTAGGTGAGGCAAGGGAGACATACTTGCCCGTGGTGTTTCAGCTTAGTCCTCAGGGGTAGCAACGCATCTGTGGTCGTCTTTACGTATTCTAGTCTAATCTGGGGTGGATTACAAATGTCCATGGGCGGTATTTTCCATTTACCATCACATGGACCGCAGGCTCGTTTACTAATTACAATATATTTTGAGATATTACGTTATACGTGTGTAGCCGCGCGGCTTTCCGGCGACCGAGCAACTATATCGGATTATCGGCCGATTAGTTATCTGCTGTATAATCGATAGTGTGCCCACACGTCCTGTGTTTGGTCATTTGTATTCAAATTTGATCACATATCCTAAACTGATATTCCTGCTGTGAATAAACTGAACCAAAAGCGACCCACAGGCACACTCCTGGATTAGATTTCTAGGCAAATAAGCATTTGTTTGCATGGCTTTTACTGTGTTAATGGTCAATTGGTAATTTTGCCTTTTATAGTATGGAAGTAACTGTAACTTGTTACTGTTTGCTATTGTTTGGTAAAAGACAACTGCCGCCTATGGACAGCTGTAATCAACCCCAGATAAGAATAAAGTTCTACTTAAGGTTGTCCACCGACGCGTTGTTATCCTTTCAGACAAAATCCTTGTTCTATATATAATTGGTTACAGTTATCCATGGGCGGCACCATCATGTGGGATCTATGCTCGTTTGTTCATCAATCTTGTAAAAAGTGAATACTGTCACTCATACGCATTTATCGTCGACTCTAGATAGGAATGGATTCTGTCTCTAGGAGAGACACAAACAACATTCCTGCTTAGTCTTCAAGCTGTGGCAGACCTCAAGTAGTACTCCTATTCTTTTTTTGTTGATGAGAGACATACCTTCAAAAGGTACTAGTAGGAAAGGTGGAAGCTATTCTTGGAGCCTAATTGGAATCTTTCGGATACGTGTGACTCGCTCTTCTCACCCTTGAAACCAGAATACAGCAGTCCTTAACAGTGCTGATATGAGGCAGAATTAGTTGTATCAATGATGTATCCGTAGTCGAAATAATACGAGTTTTACCACCTTCAAACACCTTTGGAGTGATCACACATTCACACATACGATAGGATCGAGTACAAGCTCGCTTGCTCACCATTTCATAAAAACAAGTCAGCTTACAAGCGATCCAATGTTTTGTTCATCAATATTTCCATATCACAGAGCAACAATCGAAATCATTTGGGCGATGGTTTCTGGATTTCATCAATACTCTCCTGCATTATTTATGAGCGAAATATAATCCGATTACAGATTAATTGGAATCTGTTCTCTTTCAGTCATCAATCATATAGTAATCAATATCACAGTAAATACCCCTTCTTTTTACTAGTATATTATATATTATATGTTGTATGTGTTCTACCAAATTAAATCCATTTATTTGTGAATATGGTAGTAGTTGTTAAACATTTTTGATAGTCGCTTTTGTCTGCCCCATTATGGCTGTACGGTACAACCGTACATTCGATAAAGTCGGCAGTTGCTATGGCCGCACGCGCACAATTCATTTCATAAAATTATAATATTTTACTTCAGTTCGCATCCATTAGCCAAGAAGGGCGCCGCGTACTCATTATTGCTCATCTTATTATTTACACTTAGTCGGTTTTGGACAAAATACTTGTATATCGTTAATTCGGTATTTTATTTATCATATATCTCTAATAGTGCAGTAGTAATCGCAACTATAACTACATATATATCTCACTATCTCACTTAAAGTAAGTTACAAAATGTTTTAGGTGATCTCTGGCATATTTTTACTACTACGATATTCATTATCAGTATTTAAGGTATGAATAAAAATGATCAACACATTCGTATTAATACTAGTGTACAACTCATAAAAACTTAAATCTAGTGTATAAAAATTGCCGTCGAAAATTATTATTTAATACAAATAATGAAATCAAATCAATAACATTTATGTAATACTTAAAAATACACAGTATTTTTTTAAATACAAACTAGAAGAAAACTGAGACATACATTTACAACACATACATTGCTACGGCTACTGCACACGCTGACAAATACGTAAACACCCAAATGCATAACAGACCTTTAATAAAATTGACCTTCTCCTCGCCGCTTCCCCGAGCATTCCACGCAGTAGATATTTGGAATAGAATAAGAAAAAACTTCTTTTTTAAGTTCAAAATAGCTTAAGTCGCAGCCAAAATAATTAACTGTTCCTTAGCGGGACTTCCATTGTCATGGGTTCAATAGTTTCTAAGTTAATTCGTAGAGAGATAAGAAAGTTACTTGCGTATTCCTCATCAACACATCTGTCCCACAGGTAGGCACGGGTCTCCTCTCAGCTCTCAGCTCACTGGCCAAGTGCAAAATGGTAGAGTTTACACACGTTTGAGAACTTGTTTTTTAGACATGAACATTGCCAATTCCAATAAAACACTTAATATCTCTAGAGATCAAACACATTTACATGCTATATAAACATTTTCCTACAAACTTATCTACTTAGTAGATGCAAGAAAGAAACGTTTTCATACCAAATAATTATTATTAACACGTAATATAGACACATACAACTTCACATTTACGTCAGCAGTACCATAAAACTTAAGCTGGGGGTAAGATAAATACTTGCATGAAGCGGTTTACATTAGTCCTCACGTTTTAATAAAACAAACGTATCTGCGCTTTTCTTTAAATAGACTTCTGTTGTATAAACCTGGTTAGAAATGTCCATAAGATGTAATCACTTAATATCAGGTGGGCTTCAAAAGGAATTCAGCCAACCGAATCTTTACTGGTTCCATTTGACTGGTTGTATGTAAAAAAAGAAAACCAAAATTTGTATAGCCAAATGCAACAAAAGACGCAAATTAAGAAGAATGGACCACACACTAAAGATGAATATAACAGCAATAAGAAACATGTTGTAAGAGACAGATGAAGATTAAAATTTGAAGCATACAAAAATTCCTCAAAAATAACATTTCAGCTGCTACCAACTCTATACAAATCTCTAACAATCTTAGATTCTGTGGGCAAGTCTTAAATGACTCCTAGAAGATTTTAGTATTTGTGTCGAACGTTTAATAGAATTCCTAATAATGTTAGCCATATCTATATTTATCATCTAAATTTTCGTGGATATGCTCCATAACACAGGTTCATCTTTAGTGTGCAGCCCAGTAGAGCTAGAAGTGCGTGGCTTGCTTGCAAAGCGGTTACAGCGTGTTAGTGCTATAATAAGAGAATACGATACATACATTTCGCACGTACTGATCAAATGTCCTCACCGCGGTCCTGCCGAGGAGGAGGGCGTCCATCTCGCTCTCGGGCACCGGCACCACCGCCACCGTCGGCGCCGGCCCGCCCTTCACCGGCACGTTCATTTTTATTATCACCCGCTGCCCAAGCTAAATCCTTTAAAACACTTACACCAAAGTTTGCAGTTTTGGCTTCTGTTGCATTATCATCATGTCCCTCAAAGATACGATACGTAATATTTCCCTTTTTTGCTGAATTAAACTCAGTACATCCACTTTATTAACGTGTCATTTTAGCGTTTAAAGGTTATTCTTGACTTTATTAATTGTTACCATTTTTTAAATACTGTGAAGACGCGCACGGTTTGTCCTCTAATTATTTACGATATTCTAATAAAGGTATTATTAATCCGCGTATAACTTAATTTTAAACTACAAAACCGATAAAAGTCATAAAAATACTTCGGGTTCACATCACAGAATACTACTTGCAAAGAAAGTCCGATTACATTAAAGTTTTAAGATGTTACTGTTTTAGTTTCTCAAACTTTGGAACGAAACTATATTCCGCTTCCCATTCAAACGATTGCTTTTCAAACTTCCGAAATGAATTGACGAACATAAATTCAATTCAATTTTCAATGATATGCTTCTCTTATTATCTTCTTTAAACTTATTCTACATTTATTTTCGCTACACACACTGATCTAAATATATGGATTGGTTTAAAAATATATGTTCCGTCCTTTATTTATGACCGCTCTTCAGCTGCTACGATTGAATCGATTCTGGTCTTAATAGCTTAAGATGTATATCTTCAAAATAGGTGCTTGTGTCAGTTCAAATAAATCTGTCTTTCGTTCCTTATCTCGTGTTCCTCGCCTCGTTGTTCCCTCTTCAGTCTTCGCTTGTCTTTCTTTTATTTTCGTCAGTATTGATACGAAAGAAAATTGTTTGGACCTTTTATGTTTCTGATATATTCTGCAAACATTCGCGATCATCGTGGAATTGTTTGAAATATTACTTTACTTATTCCGTATGTTTATAAATATGAGATGAAAGTCTGCCGCCAGCAGACATTAACTGACAATTCAACCAATTTCATATTTACAAAATAAAACTATTAATAATTTTTGTTTTTCTAAGTCGATACTATTGGAAACTTTCGGCTTATTTTATTTGGAATTTACAAAGCTCTCTTTGACTTCAGACATTTATAAATTTGTGTAAAGACGATATTATTTTCGAATACAGAGGCAAGCATAACTTAGTTTTAATAGAACGAAAGGTAATTGTTCAGAAACTGATTGACGTTTGATCAAGTTATAATGAGTTTAGCCGTTCATTTGTGATAATTAATTTTGTTGCAAACGCTAATGACGAACGTGACAAATGCCTAGTGTGTCAATACCTACTGACATGTTCGCCAAAATTGATCTGAGAAATATATTATGACCATAGACTTAGAATTTTTTCGCTATAATCCATGGTTATTAAAAATACATAAGTTTGGAGGTGGTAGAAATCTTTATGGTTTGACTCTAGGGGCACCATTGTTGTGCCTTGGCCTAAGAGGTGTGGTTTGGATGACATTGCATAATAGCTTAGTGATGTCATTCAAAATCCAATATGGTTGACGTCCCAAGACGGTGAAGCAATTATTTTTTATGCATGCTCATGATATGGGTATCAAATATATTCTCAGTAGACACGCAAAACAACATGACGTTACTAAAAACTCTTTTATACAAAAATATTTACCGTTGAACCAACTTCTAGCACTGGCGATCAACGCTAAATCGTCCATCGTGGAACATGGATATGTTGTATGATTTAGCGTGCATAGCGTGCAGCATGGAGTGCTGTTTTTGTGGTGTGGTGGTGTTTTGAAGATGGTAGATCTTTCTGTGATTCGACTCCGGCAGCACTTCTGCCACGCTCATTTCCGCCTAATACCAGCGGTGTTAAGCGCTTCTGTATTTTGTTTTGAAGGGTGCGGTAAGGGACATATCCGAGGTATTCCAACTTTGTCTACAGGGTTAGCATGCATCTGTGGCTAACCGCAGACAGGGCTCTAATCTTATCCAGGGCTGATTACAAATGTCACATCATTGCATTCATTCATCATCTGCTCATTTGCTCATCTCTGTACAGTAAAAAATATGTGAGCTAAATTTTACCTCTAGTGCAAAGCCCTAGTTTAGACCTTCGTACCTTCAATATGAGAGATCGAATTCATAATATAAATTTACGGGCATCTATATTACATAGATCCAGTAGTCTCGCCCACACTACTACGTTCTTGCGAGCAATAAAATGCTACTTTTTAATCTCAAGTACTCTCCGCCTACACATTATTGGAACCGGCGCTTTAGTTTTGTACTGTGCTATTAACGAATAAGACTATATAAACTTTATGGTAAAATATCAGTCAAATATATCTAAACATTTAATGTTGTTGCGTTTCCCTAAGTAGGAACTAGACAAATTGTATACTGGTACAGACATTTCGGAATACATAAGTCAAATATATCTTAAGTTCTGTACGAAAGCTTTGTGCAGGCAGTCTACCTGATGATAAGTGGCAACTGCCATTCGAAGATATCTGAAATCGACCCCAGATAAAGTTTGAACTCTGCCTGCGGTCGGTCAGATACGTTGCTACCCCTAAGAACTAAGTTGGAACGCCTTGCATAAGGAAGTCTCATTTACCAGACCCTTCAAACCATAATACTCCACGCTTAACACTGCTGATACAAGACGGAAATAAGTGTGGCGGTGGTGTCTCCGAAGTCATCAAAATGTTTTTCTTCACAGTCATAGCGAGTGATATTCAATTTCTGATTTTATTTATGTTATTTACATGGTACAAATTATATTACTTGTATGACTGGAGCATCTTGTAAGCGTTACGCTCTAGCGGGTATTTGCAAAGCTCTCGGGAGCCGCCTGCCGAAGGTCGCTCAAAAATATCGCCGCTTAACCCACTAACTAAAAGGGTTAAGATAAAAAGATGTTAGGACGTCTGTAATAACATATATTTTTAAGGAATTGTGGCAGCAATCGAGCATTTCCATCTTTTGTTCTTTTTATTGTGAAAGTAGCAAACGAGCATGCGGTCCTTCTGATGGTAAGTGGTCACTGCCACTCATGGACATCTGTGATTAAGCCCAGATTAGACAAGAGTCCTTTCCGAGATTGATCACAGACGCATTACTACCCCTGACGACTAAGTTGGAATGCCTCGGATAAGTTGTCCCTTACCACACCCTTAAACCTAAACACTACTTTTATTAGGCAGAAAAAGGTGTGACGGTGGTGTCGCTGAAGTCCTGAACCACTTTTTTCTTCAGATGGTCTGTCAAGCTCGTATGCTACTTCAGCCAAATAAAAGACACAGATACTCTAACTTAGAAATAGGGTGCTGTAGGATGACCGCGATAAATCCTACCACCTCCCCACTCCAACCCATTTCCACATACTTAATATGCCACTGCTGGTCTCTGAGGGGACCAATCGAATGATTACTTGCAAATCAATCCACTCATTAAAAATATAAAAACGAGTTAGGATTAGTGCTGCCAAAGTAATAATTGTAATTGATAATCAAAAACATAAGATGTCCTCATTTTTTGCTTAACTTCAAACAATTTTGTATTCTGAATATTAAAGTATCGTCACAAGCAATCAGAATATGTTACAAACTTTGTTTCGCAAACTCTTAACATAAAAATACCTAGTTTTCTGTTACACATTGAATGGCTAAACTCATTCTTGAAATCAATTTCAATACCATAATATTTATAAAGACTTTCCATTCAATCATTATCATTATAATGATTAGAATAATAATGATAATGTGGCGCGACTTACGAAAGTTAAATCAAACAATTCCACGGTAGCTAAACACTACGGGTTGTATAACTATATAACTTTTATAACTTTATAACTATATAACTAATATGTATCTAAAATAGGTTGTATAATTTATAAACGTTGGGCACAGATCGCGTGGAGGCTGAGCGCAGTACGGGCGTCCTGGCCAGCGCCGCCGCGGCACTGCCGGAGTGCCGGAGCGACGCCGCGCGCCGCGACGCTCCCACTTTGTATATAAACAACAAGTGTTTCAACATGTACTCGTACCTGCCATTTTTGTAACTGAAGTATGCAATAGAGTTTCGATCATTTCTGCCGCGAAGGTGCGAGAAGTGATGCTACGGCGACTCCTTCGTTAGTGTAGATACTGGTACGAGGCATTTCAACATAGTCCTCAGGGGTAAAGCTGTGACCGCCCTTATTTGGAGACTGAGCTGATATATGAGGTTGAACTAGAACGCTGCGGATAAGTATGTCTCCCATCCTCGTATCCTCTGCCAAGACCTTCGTTATAGTTATTTAAGGAGGGTGCCGGAAGATTATTTGCCGTCCCTCGCTCTTCTGCTGATTGGCAGCAGATCGAGCGAGATTGGACAACCTTTCTCTCTCCCTCTCCGCAGTCGCCTCTGCGAATAATTCGAATAAGGTCAACCCTGCACACGATGACCTTCGGACCATGTCTTTGAAGAGCCGAAAGCGAGAGCTCAACCCCCGCTGCTGCGGCATTTCGCAATGCCGACTACTCTGAGCTGGGCTGAGCGGGCACTTATCCACAATATCTTGCACAGTGTCCTAGATGCAAGTAGTGTTCTCACGATAGTTAGTTCCCGTCCGCCTGTACAAATACTCTACAATTGTTCGTATCAGGAGAGCAACTGCACAAGTCTATATATAACTAGTCTTCTAAGAGCGGACGGACACCCTGAACAATCCTGTTGCCGCCCCTAGGATATGCCACCCGCTCTTGCCAGCATGCCAATCAGCCCCTGTCGAGCGTGGATCTTCTACACTTCAACATCTTTTGCCGGGGTACATTTTCCTCTGAGCTGGAAAAAGCGTGTAGCCCTGTGTGGACTTCGGTTTACCAGAGCGGCAGACCCGTGCGCTGCGTCGAACGAGATAGTTCGGTACTCTTGCTTCAATTCCTATTTTAATCCGGGAAAAGAATTATTAACAAAAATCTTCCTTAGTCCTTGTCTACATTAGGTATACTATGGGGAACATTCAAGTAGGAGCAGGACTAGAGGTACGTTTGTTAAAAAAAGTCGGGGTCAAGCAAAGATTTCCGAAAGGTTCCCAAGATATATTTGTCATCGCTCACAGCAACTCATACAATTTTATTTTCCACTTTAATATACCTATCAATTTAATTATAATAAATACTTAAGTACTTTTCCCCCTTTTAAGTAAATTAGTTTGTTTGTTTTGTAACAATTTGTTTAACATATGTATTAAATATTATTGTTAACGGTGAAAATTTTAAAGGTGGTAGAACCCTTTGTGGTTCGACTCCAGCGGCGTCACCGCTGCACCTATTTCTGCCTAATAACACCAGTGTTAAGCGCTGCTGTCTTCTGGTTAGAAGCGTGTTGAAGGGGTAAGGGAGAGTTACTTATCCGAGGCGTTTCAACCCAGTCCTCAGTTGTAGCAATCGATTTGAATCACAGCCTTGCTACCTGAGGACTACGGAGAGACGTCCCGGATAAGTGTTTACCTTACCACCTTCCAACCACCCTACCTGAACTAAGTCACAGATGCGTTGCTACTTTGAGGACTAACGGAACACCTCAGATAATTAACACCAAGACCAGACTACAGAACCAGAACACAGCAGCGCTACACTGCTGTTATAGTAGAAATAGGAAGCAACACTTCTCCGGAGTTTTACCCGTAATGGTTCTTTAATTATTGTATTACGAACGTTATCTGTAAAATATCAGTAGCCAGCGTTAGGTAGGATTCTGGGGATTTCTGGAGTAGATTACAGGTGTCCATGCGCATCAGTTGCCACTTACCATCAGGTGGACAGTATGCCCGTTTCTACTTCATCATATAAAAGAAATACAGATTTACCAAATGCATATCTTGTCTTTGAATCATCAATCATCTTTGTCTTGTGAATTAGTCTGTCTACTTGCTTATCTGTCTGTTTGTTTTGGCTTATTCCGAAACGGGGAAACCGCGGGGTAGAGCGATTATTGCTCATCATTGCACAATTCGAAGATCATAGAGTGTCATACTATTAGTACTCTGGCGATAAGGGATAATGTCCTTATCACCAGAATACTACATTTATATCTAGTAAGAAAGTACGAAACTCGCACAACAATGACGTTTTCCGTAATTTTCATAAAACTCAATTACGTAGAAGTGAGAATAAAACTCGCTACAGATTTCGCGTCTGAAACACAATTGGCCCAGATTTTATACAATGGCGAGCCGCTCTCGGCGCCGCGATGCAATGCCACTGGAGTTCATACTTACAAAAGAATTGTACCTACCTCGCGTACATTTCAACTTAAACTTTCGTAGAAATAACTGTCGCCATCACAGGACGTCGTGTAAAGTATCAAATTTATGGTAAATAAAAAAAATTATAGATAAAATAAGTAATCTATACAAATAATTAAAATTGATGTGTTTGTTTGTAGTGTCAAAAAAAGCGGTTCACTGGTTGTATATATGTACATGAAACTTCATACGATACCTATAATAAACACATAATTATTAAAATTTTGTACCTGTCTGCATGTCTATTTATGTCCTGTTCATTTGAAACCGCGGGGTGCAACTGGTTTATAAATAAACAAAACTGTTATTTAGTATAATTATAGAGAAAGCAGTAATTGAAACTTGGCTTCTCGATCGGGGGTTCGAGGTTTGAATCTCAAGCACGCTCCTCTGGCTTTTCAAAGCGATGCGATGCGATGTGCGTATGAAAAAACATTGATTGACGGTGAAGAAAAATAGCGTAAGGAAACTACCTAACAGATTTTACGTAACTACCTAACAGAACTGTGGCCTCAACCCGTCTCACTCTAAGAGGCATGCGCAGCAATGGGACAGTTGATGATGTCGGAGAAAATAAATGAAAATAGATTTTCGTAAATTAAAACACACAGTGCTCACACACGTGAACCAACGGAGTAGGTACATAGTAGGTATATTTATCGCACACACAAGAGGGCGCACAAGAAACGCCTCAATGGATCGGTCACCGGTCGATGGTAGTATCTATCACCTGACGACGATTGCCAATTGACAGTGTCAGTTGACAGCAATCGATACCATCGTCGATCGGTGTTTATGGCTGACCTATAGAATTATAATTATATCTGATTCTGTTGTCGACAGCCCGTGGCAGTTGCCGTTTACCATCAGAGGGACTGCGTGCTCTTCCATCTTAATACAGTCATTAAAATCAATCTTTAAATACATGGAGCCTGTTCCGAACTTTAATTACTATATTTTGTTACCTAAAGAAATTTCAAACACATGAAAAAATAAACATCTCGGTTCCGTTTGTTTGACTGGGAATCCCCAACCTTTTGCACGGCAAAATGTGAGTAAACCTGTAGATGAATAGGCTGTACTTAAATGATATGTCGTGAAAATTAATATTATTCTTTCTGCAAGAAATAGGTAAGACAGATTTATATTTAAGACGATCGACAATGCCAAGTACCTACTACGTATACATATAACTCATATTGTACGTTTAACAAAATATTACAACGTAATTAATTTCAGAAGAATCGTCTATAAACTTACACATTTATTTCTCTCTATGCTTTGTTATTTGTATTTAAAAATATCGACTTAGAAACAACAATAAAAAGAAAACTTCGAATACTCACAAATAAGCAACTTATACCCAAATATAAGATATATTATTAAATATTAATACTATTATTAAATAGTATACGTTGCCTAAACTTACTAGATCGTCATTTTGCCACTAAGATCTTGGCGCTCTTATAACGCGTTATACGCTATTTGACAATAGATGGAGGTAAAGGAGTTCCTTGTATGCTATTTATCACTAGATGGCAGTAGAAACGGTCCTAAGAGCGTACGTAATTTTGTATATAGAGATACAGCGACATCTAGCGACTTATGAGGAAATTAAAATGAAACAAAAATAGCGACAATTACATATAGTACCTGTTTTATAATATTGTTATATTGATATTGTCATTTCCTGAGACTTTTGATGTTACATTTTTTAAAACACTTGATTTTTGTTTAAGACATAATAAACATATTTTTATACAACACTAGTTACCGATATGTATGTGAAGGTATTATTACCTACCATTTATCAAGTAATTCTAATTAATAATGATAAATTGAATATTAAAATGAATTACGCATGACGTATCTTAATTATGAATTAATATTCCTTTCCGAGATTTTTTTGCAATTAGGTATGCTTTTTTCTTGTTGATTGGTCTAGGAACGTCCCAGCAACACTGTTTAAATATTCTATGCTACGAATATCAGCTGTAGCACTGTCACTTGTCATCGACCGGTGTTTTATTTCAGTATTGTCCACTCTACTGTTCGATTTTTTACTGTGATTTTTCTAGGATATCCATGTTTTCTTTTTAAGTCCAAATTTTTATGTCATCTACAATTTGCCACACATAAAGAATGATTACAGTGTTTACCATGAAAACACCATACCTTTTAAAATACATTAAATTTATAAAAATAAAAAATATAAAACTTTAGAAGATAACAATTTAACGTAATAGACTTGGAATAGACTGTCCTTCCTTCAATGTAATAGGAATACATAATAATATTGATAAAAACATGTACGCTTTTCAAGAAAAAAAATTGGAAAACGCTAAATATGTAATAATTGTAGCTAAATATAAAAAAAAACAATCAAATGTTTCGTTATACATATATTTATATCCAGGTGATAAGTAGTTTTGATTAGCAACATAATAATAAAATTAAATTACCATTACGTTTTCAAATTTTTTAAGGTCGATATGATGTTTTTCGAAGGGTTGGCAACACTGGTAATCTGTTATGGGTTATCTGTGAACATGTAAATATAAATAAATAACATTGGAAGCAATTTTTTATGTTGTATTTAATTAAGATCCAGTTGTTTACTCGACTTGCGAAATGTATAGTTACGTGAAGGAAAGCAATAGCCGTGATACTAACAGTAGAAATTATGAAAATTTGTCGACTCAATTGCAGTTTGCCAGGCGTAAACTCACCCGAAATGAGTGTGAGTGAGGGGTTGCACACGCGGGTTAAGGATCTATTGCATTTGTGTGTGTGACTACCGTATGTATAATGTAAGGCCTAAAAGCAGTGCAAACCAGTTAATACCGCGGGAAAGGCGCACATGGTGTATAACCGTAACTAAGACCCCAAAGATTTTTCTAGAAAAAATAATCTGAACTGGTGGTTAACCTCTGATATTGGGCGTTTTTCGGTAAGTTTACTTGTCGTTAGTACACAAATAACTCGTGATTTAATCAAAACTTTTTGGAAGTATGGAAGTAGCAAACGAGCCCGCAGTCCTCCTGATGGTAAGTGGCCGCTGCCACACATCGACATATCTTGGAGGACTAAATTGAAATGCCTTGGGAAAGTATGTCTCTCAAAATGATTTCAATGACTACCATACCATACATTATTAAAATGTATAATTCATACTAAAACAATAGATAATTAAAAATATATACACCAAAGTGTCCCAAGTCATTAGGGCGAAAAATTAATTAATCTTATTTTTCTGTTTTTCTGTTTGATCTCAAATGTGTAAATATAAATTAAAATTGCAATAGGATGGTGATAACCCGTACCAACTTAATGTTAAATTTTTATTTAAGCACCTATATTGGAATTGCTATGAAATTATTTTTAAATTTATGTTCTTTTTAGTTAAATATTAGCAATGAAATAATAAAATATAATAAAATAGCTGCCCTTGAGGACTAAGTTGGAATGCCTCGTTAAGTTTATCTCCCTTACCATACCCTTCAAACCAGACGGCAGCAGCAATTAACACTGCTGTTGTGTTAGGCAGAAATAAGTGTGGTGGTGGTGCCGCCGGAGTCGAACTAGAGAGGGTTCTACCACGTTTAGCGTTTATTTGCGTTTGGTGTACATGTTGGAGGCTTTGGAGGCCTGGAGTGGTTTCTTTCCCATGGAAGATATCCATATGTTGGAAAAAATGAAATAATTGTTTGGTTAATAATATCTTGCTTTGGGTGATATTAAATCCTCACAATTTTTCTCTGTAATATAAACACTACATTGTCAACAATATTTAGGTAAAAGAACAAGAATAGGTTTAAAGCATTTTTATTCTCATCAAATTCTAAGTTAATCATATATTAAGATACAAATTTAGTCCAGTCCATCAAGAGAAAAAGTCCAGTTTCTAAAAAAGGATGTTGAAAAGGTCTGAAACCAGTTTGGCTATTCTAAACAATCGATGTAAGTTAAACTTCACATTGGAGACAGATAAGAATATTAATAATCTTTTAAGAGATATCTTTTCTTGGGTTCACATTTTTTTTACTCTTTCTCCTATTTATTTATACAAGCTTTTAGTTAACTAGTAATCTTTTCGCGTCAAATCTTGCTAGTGAATTGTAATCCAGTTTACCCCAACCAATTGATCTGGACTTTTGCATACACATTTGGGGATGAGAATGCATGACTAGCTCAGTGACATCATTCTAAATCCAATGTGGCAGAAGCACCAAAATGATTAACCAACTATTTTTTATGCATCCCCATGATATTCATATGAAATGAAAGGGTTTTCTTAGAAGAATACCGAAAACAAAATGAAGTCACTAAAAGTTTGTTGTATGCTATTGTTGTTGTGATGTGGGCTGCCTGCTCATTTGTTATTTCTATAAAATAAAAAATATATACCTAGTCTAGCCATAAGTTCTGTTACAAATGAAAACACATTTACATTTTTTAAATTCCTCTAAAGCTGACCTTAATTTGTAGTGCAAAGCTTAAAATCTGGGCACACAAGAGCCTGTCTTCAGCTTTTGTGCAGTCCGGAACGTTTGGCTTCTCTCCAGGCTTGGGTAGATTGTGCCGTATGACCAGGCGCAGTCTTTTTAAATGGTCCACAGCACATTTTTAAAAATTGTATGGCTCAAAGGTTTCACATCACTATCTAAGATGGTCTCTTGATAGTCTTTGGCCTTCTTCTTTGAAATTCTCCCCTCAGAACTAATTAAAATATAAATAAGTGGTTTTTATGTTGTAATACTATTTATAGCTAGACTGGTTAGATACATAGAGGTTAAAATCTGGACCTTCCGTGTCGCTTAGCCATAATCTGCTAATACATAATTGTCAGCCCCAATTAATCTAACTTTACAATTTTTTAAAGAAATTTAACAAGATATTATTTATTTACAGATAAAAACGACGCTTTTGAAGAAATAAGATGGATACACAAGAGGGTGAGCAAGAAGAAATTAATAGTATTCTTAATAAAATGGAGCCTATAGTAAATAGTGGAAATTTGGAAACATTCAAAGATTTAATCCATGCCATACATAAAGTGCAGAATAAAACTTTACTGAGTTATTGTTATAATCACCGAGGTATTGATTTAATCAGCTTGATTTGTGAGCATAGCAATAAGAAGTTCTTAACATACCTTCTACATCGCTCTCACATTCTTCATTACCTAGTAAGCGATGACAAATGTAAACAACTTCAAAACAAAGAGACAGCGTTCTATTTCGCGATGCGCTCAAATAATTTTGAAATACTTGAAATTCTATATGATTATTGGTCAGGAGACCTGCATTGGCTGGGCCACAAAAAAGAATACAACGAATTTGATGTTGTTAATTTAGACCAATTAAATAATTTGCTCATTAATGCATTTAAGAAATATGAGGCACTTATCCTAAAAAAGAAAAAAGTTGACCGCTGTATGATGTTTAATATACAAAGTCTCGTGGCCTTCAATAAGTTTCAAAGAGAAATTTATGAAACACTAAATAAATTGAAGGGCACTCTTAATACATGGGAAGATGAATCAAAATACATAATCAGAATACAAGAAACATATCTTACCCGTTCTATGATCCTAGCTATAATCGACACATATGAAAAACATTCAAAAAAAGAGTTTTGTGAGCCATCAGACATGAATTTGTCTCAAAGTAGTGACTTTAAAACCCTAGATGATTTTGTTGATGAAAACCCAGACGATGTGGAATGCGAAAGCTCTGTATCAGAGGAATTATATTTGTATGCCTCATATGAAGTATACTACCGCAAACTAGATTCTAATATTTGTTTGTTAATTTTGGATCATTTACATTTACTAAAGCTACGATTATCAATGCCTCAAGATTCATATCAGAAATTAGAAAATAAGCTTTATCAATTTCATTATCACGTTAACAACAACTGGAGATTGTATTTGCCAAGAAGAAGAAAAATGATAAAATGTAATATTTTGGCAAAATACAAAGATATTTTATGTCACTATAAATTACATTACGATTCTAACAAATGGGCGAATTCTATTAACATCATGTACTATGAAAGGAGAGACTTTGTGAAAACCATAAAAACTTTCAAAAATGAATTAAAATATAGACATATTGATGAGAACGTAAGAAAAGAAAAAAATAAACTACCCAACGAAGATCATAACTACCTTAAGTTGGTACCGGAACTAAGAGATGATTATTCGCTCAAAATGATGTCAAGACTTATTGGTCAGTTATATTCAGTAGATATTAACACAGAACATGCAGTATTACTAATTGAGAGGACTTTACAAATAGTAGGTGAATTCCTTAAATCTTCTGACGAGTCTCTACATTTAGACCCATCAACAGAGGCTTTATTGAAAGCTGAAACATCCGTAGAAATTATAAATGACTTGAAAAAATTGCGAAATATGCTCTGCCATGCAAAAAAAGGGACCCTACTCAAGAGAATAGATTTGGAAAAGGACGAATTCAGTATTTTCAAAACAATTCGTAATGAATTGTTGCAAGTGAAAAGAAAAATAGATAAAGTAATAAAAATTCAGAAACCGTTGGTGAAAAGAGCTTTATTACTGAGTACGAAGTCAGTATTATGTGACAACAGAACTGAAATGCCAGCTTTTGTAACACAAGTTTTTAATTTTGTCTTGAATCTTTTGAATTATGTTCAAGATGGTCGTGGAGAATTTTTAAAAAGAGTTTGGACACCACTTTGTGCTGTAACAGGGATTATCAAAGAAGCTATTATGCTTTTAATGATTAATTTAGACCTGCAGGCAAAAATAACTGCAGAAAGTAAACTGATTCGTAATAATGTTATAAACGAATTTCCTTTCTATAGAAATATGATCGAACGATCTCTATATGAAATCACTGAGGATAAAAAAAAATGGATAAAACTTGTGAAAGCTATAAAAGATAAGGATTCTACAGCAAATTTATCAGATTTTCCTAACGAGAATGATGCTAACAGAATGAAATCATATTCAAAAAAACATAAATTAAGCGATGAGGCGAATAAATATCTTGAAGGAGATATTATGTTGTTTGCAAATATTAGACATCATTGGAAATTCATAGAAAACTTACTTGTATTCATTGTTATAAAAACTGGTATTTTTCAAGACACCGCTGAAGATTTAGAAATTCGCACTTATCTTACAGAACTCAAAGAATATGATTATAAGATGAACTGTGTGGTGAAAATAGTAAATGATTATTTAGATAAAATTGAAGAGCGTCTAGACACAAAGAATAAAAGGAAAACAAATGCGAATATACAGATTAATGTGCAATTCTCTGTATTCAGTGGAATTAAACAATTAACAAAGATGTTATCAAAACCCAACTTTTTGACCAGAGAAGAAAAGAAATATTTAAAAGATACTTTAAAAAGCATTAATACAATGTCTGAGAAAATTGAAAAGGATATTGCAATATCCATGAAAACTTATTCGGATTTTATAGCATCAGAAGAATTAGATGACAAAACAAAAAAAGTATTAATGAATCTAGTTATGGGACGCAAAAGAGATCCGTTGGTTCTACACTGCTTGAAAAACAGAATATCGATTTTGAAAGAAGTAACAGCAGATCTCACTGTAAATCAATTGGTATTACGTTACAAGCTGGATAAAACATTTCGAGTCTTACTGGAAATTCTATTGTTTGATATATTTGATATTTTGGAAGGTAATAATAAAAATACAGAAGTGGTAAAAAAATCAAGCAAATTGTTAATGGAAATCAATTTGAGAAATATATTAACCCATGGCAGCCCTCTGCTCGAAGTGGTTGGTGTTGTCTTGGACTCCAATGATTTACCCACAGAACTAGTGATGAAGGCAGTACAATTTATTGAAGACAAAACATCAGTTGAAGCTCTGTATGCTTTGAAAGATTCTGGTTATTTCTCGCCAAAACATAACTCAACAAGTGTGGAGCAACAAGCTTGGAATATTGAATTTAAAAAGTCTCCTAGGTGGAAAAATTACATGCTGCTTGTTCCAGAGTACAAACAGACAATGTACAAAATATCAAAGAAAATACCCACAGCTATCGATAAGTCCACGAATCTCTTAAAGGCGGTCCAGGAGAAAGATTATTTGTTAGTGCAACAGAGTATTGATGAGGGAGCCGATGTTAATTTTATCGGCATAAATAAAAAGGCTGCCATTCATTACGCTGCCATGGAGGGCGACATAAATATTATTAAAATGTTAGTGAATAATGCAGCGGATATCAATATTCGAAATGAAGAAAATAACTTGACTGCGTTACATTATTCGGCAATGTATAATTTCAAAGATGCTGTGGAGTTCTTGTTAGAAAACAAGGCAGATTGCCTTGCCGTGGACGGAAAAGGCCGTACTCCATTATATTTAGCTAATCAGAGTAAGTTTTTAGACATTTCTAAAGTTCTCTTACGAGAAATGAGGAAAGTAGAGATGAAGAGATGTGAATTATTAAAAGTACATGTATAACATACGAAATACCTATATTTATTTTACATTTTAAATATTTTTCTAAATGTATTTAACATTTTATTTAAAATACTTTATATAAAAAAATTGTATTTGTAAAATACAAAATAGTATTGTTTAAATTATTTTTTTGACATCGTTAATGAAATTATTTTTTAGCAATTTGTCAAGTATTACATAACTGAGTCAAAAAAGTGTAAAACAAAGTGCCATATATTTTATAACATGTATACAATTACTACAGATGAAATCTATTGATATAATATTTTTGTTATCATGTTTTATTTATTATAAATAAAAGTATCATATTATCCTTAATTTTTATTTAAATGTTTAACAAACTCCAAAAACTTGTAATATTTATGTGTTACTAGCTGACCCGGCGAACTTCGTATAGCCTTTGAATTAAATAATGTGTCAAAGTTCAACAACTAAATTCTGAACGTCACCTATTTGGCCAAAACGAACAGCAATTGATTTTTTATTGCAATTGCCTCATATTTCGATATGTCTTAAGTTTCATATGACAATTTATGCCTACACTCTTAAATACGGGTCATCATAACAATTACTACCAAGTATCATATAATGTGCATTTCCTTGAAGAAGGAACACCTGAAATTCAAATGTATAAAACTTCCGCATAAAATCGTACCTTTGTCCGAATGTCCGATGTCCGAAATTAAATGTATAGGACCATCCGAATGAAGAGATTTTTTTTAATATAGCTTTGTTTTATATTTTAGTTTGGTTTAGGCTAGCAGTACCTCGGCATCAGGATTGAAGATTTGAGGATCAAATTTTTATCTTATACCTCTGCTGCTCAAGAACTTTATTATATAGGTATTTGCAAGCAATAAATATTTAAGGCAAGCAGTACCCCGTATCAACAACATTCAGGAGTTCTAGGAATTCTAATTTTATTACATGTATGAAAAGATCAAATACCCAACTCCTTATGGTTTAGACAGGCAGTTCCCTTGCATCATCGGGGTTAAGGAGTTCAAGGTCAATTTTTTACACTATACGTTTGTAATCAGGGACTTTACTACATATGCCCGTTCAAGCACCAACTCGCTCATTCCTACGGTATAGACTAAAAGTACCCCTGCATCATCGAGGTTGAGAAATTGTAGGTAATTTTTTGATTATCTCGTGCGCGAAAAACAGTTTGAAGTTGACGAAGAGTATAGCTTACGCTAGTTTTACACGTGTGATAAGAGATGGCGTAACATGTGTCTTCGATGATATGTAAACAATGCCATCTCTTGTCGAAGGCTAAAATTAAAAATGAACTTAAGTAACGATATCTATAAAATATTTCAATCGCAAATTGGTAGGTACATCGAATCAAAGTGAGAGCTTCTTTTTTTAATAAATTAATTGCGCCATTAAGTATAAATTGCTACGTCCATGCACATACGCGGTTTTTTCCTGTTTAGAAGAGTAAGTTATAGTAAGCATATAAGGGAATATATTATACTTTTGCAGAAATTACAGCTGTTTAAAGAGAACTTTAATAGAAAGTTGGAATTTCATATTTTTTATACGTCAATAATGAGCCTAAGCATAATAACAGAAATTTTGTTAAATAGAACCAAATTATAGGTTATGATCAATATAACATTATCCTTTTAAATTGGGCATACCTATTCTATAATCAAATAATTAATATGTTAAATTAGCTTTATTACACAATATACTTAATATCTTTGACAAAAATCATAGCATTATTACACAACAGAAAATAAAATTTTATGACACGTTTTTCAGAGATAATTTTTTTACGTTTCCTTTTATAGCCAAAAGAATAATACCGAAGCTATAAACGCCTGGCCTTACTTTGTGTAGGTACAATACGCGTACGACATTATTTTGAGGCGAAAACGGTAGAGAATTCGGATTTTATTCTTGCTAAGATGTTTCTAAATTAAAGTCTTCTGATCATGTTTAGAAATGGTATAACCGATTCTAACACGACCGAGAAATGAAAATTGTATACCCTTGCTGTAGCAGGTGCTCACTAACAGTCGTGAATTAATTCTCATGGACATTAATATTGAGTAACATAATTTTAATAATGTATGTAATTAAGAAGTCGGTTAATATAGTACAATCGCTTGATTTCGTAAAATTAAAAAGGGTATAACTATAAAATAAAAAGTGTTCCGTGTTGTCACAAAAATAAACGACGCATGTAGTAATAATAAATACTTACTAAATACGCATCGTTGTACGAAAAGAGAGGTGCGACACATGACAGCGGAGCGCTACCCCGCGGCCGAACATGCACTGGGATCCGGCAAATATCTAAATAATTTAAATTTCTGGTCTGCCTCTAGATTTGCGTGTGTTCCTTTGTATGTATGTCCATGGAAGCCACGACCCAGAATCAATCCTAGGGTCCTCTAATGGCCCCAATTAATGAAGTGTTAATGTTATAATTATTTAATAATAAATATTAAAATAACAACTTACCTCAGCGGTGACCCGATACCCGCCCTTGGCTTTCCCGTGCTCGGGCGAGTGGCGGAGGGTCTTGGCGTCTATCTGCACATTCGTCTGCATTTTGCGCTTTAGATACACAACATTATATCAAACACTCGCCTACACGAAGTCACGTCAGTTTCTGGTCACTACATATGCTACACTTACGTGTCCCATAGAGCTACACAGTTCACAGTTACGCTAGCAGTTCAGAGCATAAACAGTACAAAGTTCACATTTAAAATTCACAAGTACTTGTAACTAATTTAATACAATAGAGTTTTTTTTCATAGCTTACGCTAATTTAGTTGTTTTTAAATGTTTATTTCTCAGATGAAGTTCATTAAAACGATATGTAGGATAATACGTAAATAAGATTTTACTATATTATCGAATGGTTTAATTACAGTTATCGATTATTTAATGGGATAGGTAACTATGTTTAATCTATGATATACATAAAAATGACATAAGAAAATATGATACATTAATTAATAACATTAAGTAATACAGTTTTTGTATTTAATCCGAATTTCTCGCTTAAATACAATCCACGTTTAAACAGTTATTTAAAAAACTGACATTTTTGCTTTTAAATTTCAATCACTTCGAATATTTTCACTACCGATTGTTTTTTTAACACCATCGCTGGCCGATCACAATATATCTGTAACAAGAAAAACGGACATTTGAAAACCTATTATAACAATAATGCCGCTATTCGGCAACAGATAGCGCTATAAAATATAAAAACTACTAAAACAGGACACTACAGCAAACAATATCTACACATTAAGACATTGTCAATGAAAGTTTAAGGTGGTAGATCCATTCGTAGTTTGAGTACAGTGACACAATCACCACACATATTTCTGTCTTATAACATTAGTGACGCGCTTCGGCGTTAATCGTTTTCGTGTTGTTAAAGGGTGTTTTAAAGCTACAAGCTGTTGTATACAAACGTTTAAACTTAATCCTCGAGGGATTTATTTATTAAAAACATGCTGGGTAAAATTGCCTCAACAAAGAATGTCGCTTATAATGATTTAATTTTTATCATGAACAGCAGCTCAACCAGCTATCCTCATTTTATAACTCCAGTCTTATTTGGACTTGCTTACAGAGATTCAGCGGCGACAGCGACTACACACTCGTGGACTGTGCACGTCTACTAAATAATGAACACGTTTAAAGATAATAATGTTAATAACTTTAATAATAGTTTACCTTCAACTTCAAATGACAAAAATGCAATCAAACTCGACCGACTTAAATACCTATCTAACTCTCTTGAATAAACCTAAATACACTCACTG
The DNA here is from genome assembly GCA_018250295.1 of Spathilepia clonius. NCBI lineage: Eukaryota > Metazoa > Arthropoda > Insecta > Lepidoptera > Hesperiidae > Spathilepia > Spathilepia clonius. The sequence continues at coordinate 27,721 of DWRA01000109.1, forward strand.
AAATGGGTGAAATGAGTCCAGGGTCTACTATTTTGGCACCTGTTGCGCCTCTGTCGGCAAATATTTATACACCGATAGCAGCAAGCATTTGCCTGACTTATTTCTTGACAACAATGTTCTAAGATGTAGACTGGATAATTTTGTCCTCCGAGTAAATCAAAATTTCATAAAGGACATTTTTCTATAATGGATGTACCAAACGAGCGCGAAGTCCACCATGTGTTGAGTCAGAAATGTGTAATTCACCCCAAGTAACACTAGAATCCTACCTAAAATCGATCACAGATGCGTTGCTACCCCTAAGAACTAAGTTGTAATGCCTCGGATAAGTATGTCTCACTTATCACACCCTTCAAACCAGAAAACAGCAGCGGTTAACACTGCTGTTATTAGACAAATAAGGTTAAATAAGTGTGGCGGTGGTGCTGCCGGAGTCAAACTACAAAGGGTTCTACCACCTTCCACTTGGACTTGGAGAGAAAATAGTAAGCACATATCATAAAGTTTGTACGAAAAATAACTTAAAAACGAATAATAAATTTTCAAGTATCTTTCTATTATGGTTCAAAAGATAGATAGAGCCTTGTGACAGACGGACACACTATAAATGTATCAACTATATGCTCGTTTTAAATTTTACTGAAAAAATGGCACTAGCTCTCAAATCATATATATTTTGTCTTCGAAGTCACATCGTATCTCGTAAAATACCATTAGTAACCAATTGGCGAGTGCAAACAGCGATTTTTCTCATTCGTTAAACAATGCTCGAGTGAAATTGACGGAGGTTCATTGTTCGCGCTGATTTATTGATGCCAATAGCCGCCCATTGAGATGACAATAGGCAGAGCCACCGCAATATGTCAGACAGCCCAATAAAATATCTTACAGATGTTGTTACCTACCCGTCTTATCTAACTGTTAGATATTATAGCGCTTGACTCCAAAATATAAATAAAAATTTCTACTGTGAAAGTACAATATATAAATTACATACAATCATAACGAAAAAAGTTCATAACATAAAGTATCTTTATCCGAATACCGTGTCGGTCATAAAATATTTTTGTATTAAATATTTGGTATCTTCTCGATGTTGTATATGAAATAAAAATGTATTAGTTTTCGTTTATTAAATCCGCAATGTTTACTGGAAGATCGCCTAGACCACAGCTGTTTACGACCTTGTTTACCGCGCAAGGAATTTAGTGTAAGTCATGAAATAAAGTGTCGACTCACGTGACACTGTTGTCATTATGCCAGTCTGCAGAAGCTTCCCGGGTTCGAACCAGCTTAGCAAAATGTAAAATAAATAAGGTATTTTTTTAATTTTCTCGTTTGTCCTTTTCGTGTTCTCGCGAACTTTTTAACCGAATTCTAAAAGGAAGAAGAAAAGCTTACCGATTAGTTGCGTATATTTTTCGATTATCATTTTTTATGTAGATTCTCATTTCGTGGAAATTGTGAAATTGACGCTGACTTCATGAGAGTAGAACCTTTCGCGGTTCGACCCGGGCGGCGCCGTCATCACACCTATTTCTCCCAAATAACAGCAGTGTTCAGTGCTGTTGTATTCTGGTGTATTATTCCCTGACGATGATGTTTATATAAAATTGATACGTGATAAAACCGGTATAGTTCGACCGAGGAGATACCAGCTCAATACCTATTTCTAGCGTAAAATAGTACCTACTTGCGTTTTGGCGAATAGGTAACCGGCTAATGAACGGCTAAAAATAATGAATCCACCATAGATGAAGAATAAATTATGCACCATAGTCGGACACAAGCCAACGTTCATAGATCACAACAGAACTCCTGTTCTGTATGGATCTAGTTACGATTGACAGCAACCACTCACCAACAGAGGCAGTGCACGCTCGTTTGCTACTTCACACTTAGAAAAACTCAGTGAAAAGATTCTAGATAGTTCTGTACAATCTAAGTGTAAACGTCGGGAAAATAAGTTACCATAATTCAAAACGAAGGAGTTATTTAGTTAGGCGGCTTAAGCACCGGCTCGCGCGCGCAATCGTTCGTGAGAGACTAATTCTGCCTTTTGCCACACTTTCGAAGTGGCGCTACTGTTCGCGTATTCACTCCCGCGCTTTCCGGCCCGCTTAAGTCTCCCGCGCGTTGTTAACTATCTTTATTAATTTAATAAACAACAGATAGTAAATACATTACAATAAATACCATAAAGTTATTACAATAATAAAAACAAAACAATTAAAATTAACATTTAAAAATGAATAATATAAAATATAAAAATATGCATTAACGCGTCGCCTACAGTAAGTGTACAGTTTAAACAAAGTCGAAAATTAGTTCTCTCATCTATACGTTAGAGATAGTCGATGTGACACGAACTCAGGGAGCGAAAAGTTTTATGATCTTGTTTACCACGGGCACTGCGCGTGGTACAAGTGAGAAACGGAAGGCGGATTGATTTTGAAGGCGTTAGGTACAACCCTTTATAATTCGAGTCTGGAAGCATCACCGACACACCTGCTACTGGCTAAAACAGCAATGTTGAGTACAGATGGAGGTGGTACAACCCTTTGTGGTTCGTCTCCAACGGCACCACTGCACACCTATTTCTGCCTAATAACAGCATTGTTAAGCGCTGCTGTCTTCTGGTTTCAAGAGTATGGTAAGGGAGAAGTACCTATCCGATGCATACTTAGCCCTCAGGAGTCGCAACGAATCTGTGGTCGACTTCAGGTAGGATTCTAGTCATATCTGGGTTGGATTACAAATGTCCATGGGCGGCAGTTGCCCCCTATCTTCAAGTGAACTACATGTTCGTTTGCTACTTCCACCGTATAAAAACGTCTGAACCATTAAGCATACTGGCTACACTAGCATAGCACGTGAAAATTGATGACAAAGTGTGTTATAAAGCTGTAGAACTGTGGACTATTTTAGTAAGGAATTGCTTGATGTATTACATAACCTATACGTGCTGCGAAGCGGAAATATTAAGCGGAGGTGTAAAGAGCGATGCATGCAAGCACATTGTTAATTTACTTGCAAACAGGGCTGGCCATGCGATGTAAAAATGAATTTACAAACAAGGGAAGGTGAAAAGTAGTGGACTAAGGAGTTTTATTCTGTACAACTAGTAAACGAGCAGTCCAACTGATGGTGAGTAGCCGCTGCTGCCCGTGGACATCTGTAATCAACCTCAGGTCAGATTAGAGTCCTACCTAAGGTCGCTCACAGATGTTTCGTTACCACCGAAGACTAAGTTGGAACACATCAAATAAGTATGCTCTCTTGCTACGCCCTTCAAATCAGAAGACGGCAGCGCTTATCACTACTTTTATTCGTTGGAAATAGGTATGGTAATAGTGCCTTCAGAGTCTAATCGTAACGGGTTCTATCGCCTTTAACCGTACTTATAATCTTTAAGTAACAACGAACGTATAAAATAACTGTAAACTAAATTTTAAGCAGGGATGCGGTTATCAAACTATTATTTTAAATACGACGGCACTGCACTATTCTTTGTTTGCAATAGACATTTCTGTAAACAGATACAGCCCTAACTATTGCAAAGGTCCGAAGGTCCCGATAGTATCTCGCGTGACTTGGAGGTCCGAGTCTAATTTGTTAGTACACATCGCATGAACGATTCCATTTCCTTCCTTAACTTTTGCAAAAAGAAATTAGGATAAAGAATAATTATATTCGTTTCCAACACGCACGTCATTTCGAAAAACCCGAGGCATGTGTTCAAAAGTCAAATCTTGGAACACGGGTGTGAGAGGCCACCACCGTACCACTCGCTAAGGATGTTCTATCCATACCAACTAGACCTGTGGTGTAGTGGACCTCTTGACGTATTTCCAGAGCGCTGTGACCAGGTCTTATCAAAAAAGGTGCAAAAAGAGCTCTCCTCCAAAGCCGGCCACTCTTCCAGTGTTGTATACACTTCTACTTGCCATCGGTAGCTCATCTGCCTTAAAATTAGTTTTAACTATAAAAAGTCCAACCATTTGGATACCACAGCTTTACTTTACTCATTATAACGTTCAAATTCAAACACAAGTTAGTGTCAAGACAGCCGCAACTCTCGACAGCTCCACTAAATTAAAGCCCGAAGTTTGAAGCCCACTTCAAGCGAAACATTACAGGAACTAACACTTGCTCACAAAACAAACACACATTACAACGCGTGTATGATGTTAATGTAAATAACTTTGTTGGACTATTATATTACATCTTAACTCTATATTTATGTGTATATATGTATATTATGGAAGTAGCTAGCGAGAATGCAGTCCACCTGATGTTAGATGCCCACTGCCGTCCGTCGATATTTGTTAGCACTTTGCCAAAATTGTCAAATGGTGAACGTGGTAGAACATTTTGTAGTTCGACTGCGGCCACGCCTACTTCTGTTTAATAACAAAAGTGTCATGCGTAGCTGTGTTCTAGTTTGCAGGGAGTAGTAAGAGAGACATACTTGTCCGAGGCATTCTAACTTAGTCCTCAGAAGGAGCAACCCGATGGCCGAAGTAATGACCGACTCCAGGCGGGGCTCTTAAGTGAGATTGTTCATGGGCGGCGGTAGCCAATTACCATCAGGTGGACTGCATACAAGTTTGTTGATTCTTTATTATGAAAAAAGATACTGAATATAATTTGTATCCTCGTCGTTATCGAATTCACAACGTATATTTTTTTATTGCGAATGTCCCGTCACAACGCACCAAATTAAATTTTGTCGACAGGATCCAGGAGGAGGCCGCGACAAAAAACCGGATTAAACCAGCTCACGTATCGTATTAACGACTTATTCGGGAGGCTTGCTGTCCCGCACAAAACCACTTTTTAGGTGGGTAAATACAAAAGTATATTTTAACATGTGTTGTGCCCTGCGGTTTCTACGGTTTCGTGGGGGTATATTTTCATATGCATTGAACTGTTTTTAACATTACAGATACTTTTATTTTATTTATATGTATAAGGTATATATGAAAAATGTATTGCGTTTGCGTGAACAAGCTGTATGCTTCGTGTTCGAAATTCAACCGTACTCAGATTTTTTTCTAAATTGTCTATTACGAAACCTCGTCGAAAGCTGAAAAGAACATAAAAGAAAGTCGTTTGACTAACAAAAGAGAAAAAGGGCTGCTTTATCTTCTACTACTTATGTGAAAATCTTGGCTGCAACATTTTTTTATATCCCATACTGAGGTGGAGCATGTTCCTCCATGCGACTCCTCGCAAAATGGTGCAGAAACAAGTTTTATCGGCCAGTCCGCCCCGAGTTTTCAAAACACCCAGAAGGTATCTCCAGTAAATTCTGTCTCGTAAAATGAACAACAAAATGGCGTAGACAGGTAGGCTTCGTCGCCTGAAACCGTAAAATGTCGTTACGATTCGTTAGCCTCTCTGCCTGTGGTTTAGCGCATTCGTAAGCAATAGGCATCTTTATTTTTAGGATTCCGTCCCTAAAGGGTGTCAACGGAACCTTATTACTAAGGCTCCGCTGTCCGTCCGTCTATCACAAAGCTGTATCTCATAAACAGTAAAAGGTAGACCCTTGAGTTTTTTTACACATTGTGTTTTACTGTAGCTGCTATAACTATGCATATTATAAATAAAGGGAAGATAAGAAAATAAGGTACCCACTCCCCGTACAAGATATTTTAATTCGGTATTTTTCACAGTCTTAATAATTATGATTATTTGACTAACAGTATTTGGTTATTATTTGACTGACAAAATTGTGTAATCTGCAGTAGCTCCAGCCGCACATACCTTGTTAATGTAGGATAGTAGTAGTAGGATAACACTATCTCGGTAACCTTTTTTTTAATGTTGTGGGTTATAGAGTTATATTACGTATCCTTCTCCATAACACAACACCTTGCCTCGTTGTGACACATTATATGTATTCAAAAAGAATGGTGTAAAGGATCTACTTTGAAAAAATATTTTAGTTATTGAATATATTTTAAAGGCAACACAAACCTTCGGAACCCTTCATGTGCGGTTCCGGCTCGCACTTATGAAATTTTACCGCAATTCCCTTAGTGTCGCCGTCTCTTCTAGTTGTAGGCACATAATTATATATTTGTAGGAACAAAAACACTCAAGGGAGCTACGTAAGGGGTTTGTTATTAGCTGAAGCCTTTTTTGAGTTAGAGTTATTAAGTAAATTATAACCGAATCGGTGGCTCGTGAGGTCCAAACGAGTTAGCTTATCTTGCGAGTTCGAATTCAGTGAACACCATTTATTAAATAACAAGCGCTTTTTTACCTCTTTGACTACATTCTAGTATTGAAAAACTTTTTAAACCTTTAAAGAGAAAACTTCGCCGCAGTCGTGTTTACTCACTTTTATTTTGACGGCACAATATGAATTATCTCGGCAGCGGGAACCATTAATAACTTTTGAAAACTTACTTTAGAAGTATTACATCTCGGTCTGCTATACTTCTAGTTTTTAATTGTATTGTTTTCAGTATAATTTTACGGAAAACTAACTGCTAGTTTAAACTCTCAGCTTATTTAAAAAATATATACTAAGTAGGACTTTCTGTGTTCTACGTACTAAAACGCATACTAAATCGTGTATGAAAAAAAATGTACCTATTATAAGCGAGAAACATATTATTTATGATTACCTACACATTTGAAGGTGGTAGAACCCTTTGTGGTTTGACTCTGGCGGCGGCACCGACTGCCACACTTATTTCCGCTTACTAACGGTAGTATTAAGCGCCGTTATATTCTGGTTTGAAGGGTATGGTTAGGGAAACATATTTATCTCAGGCAACCCAATTTTGTCCTCAGGTATCTCATCTTATCTGGGTTAATTACAGACTTCCACAGACGGCAGTAGCCACTTTCCGTCAGGTGGATGGTGCTTGTTACCTCTAGACAATGAAAAGGCCACCTTCCTATGAACCCAATTGCAATATCCAATATACGTACAACCTTAATGTTGAAGTTCACTAGAGTAGAGTGTAGAGGAGGCGACTCCTAGACTAGGTCATGCCATCCATCATGTGTACCTACGTAGACCATCGATTTGTCAGGACAAATCCCGGATAATACTGCGTTGTAAATGTCCCCGGATTACGTGGCTAATGGAACCTCTTTACATATTTCAATGTGGGGAACGTAAAAATTACATATTAAATAAGACTAAAGGGGTAACGAAAGAAATAACAAATTGCAATAGGATGTCGAAGAAATGAAATAATTATGGCGAAATCTTTCTTTTATACTTTTCTAACATGGAAGTAATCCGATGGAAAGTGGGTACTGCAGACCATGGACATTTGTAATAAACCCCAGGCAAGATTAGAGTCCGACCTGCGGTCGGCCCCTGATGTGTTGCTACCACTGAGCACTTAGTAGGAACGCCTTGGTATAAGTACGACTCCCTTACCACATATTCCAAACCGTATCACAGTTACACTTAACATTAATCTTATTAGGAAAAAAAAGTGGGGCGATGGTGCCTTCAGAGTTGAACCACAAAGGGTTCTAACACATTAAATTGAACAATTGTCACAATTAATTCTCGTTCTTGTGGGGAGGTAACATTGTTCATTCATAAGACAAAGGATCACGCTTTGTCTTATTAACATCTATAACTCTTGTTAAATGCAATGGTCATGTACGTTAATCTTATCCCACTAAAGGAGTCCTTATAATGTTCTGGGCGGAGGTAAACGAGCATGTGTGTTAGTGCGAAGACAGAGCGCCAGACTTCGTCGTCTTAACACAAAGGAATCTTACTTAGCCAAAGATTATCACGAAATTGCTTACATTGTATTGTTAATATGACCTATTAATTTACTATTTTGATATAGGTATATTGTATTTGAATATAATTGTTCGCGCGTAATTTCAAATGTACTAAGCATAGCTGCGGTCACGGCCGATGATAGCCGACCGCGGCCGACGCCACCCGAACGGGGGCGGTTAGCGGGGGACGAGCTCCCGCG
>DWRA01000110.1:0-35676 GCA_018250295.1 Spathilepia clonius
CCCCCGAGGACTATTGGAATGCCTCGGAAAAATAAATCTCCCTTACCACACCCTTCAAACCAGAAGACAGCAGCGCTTAACAATGTTGCTATTAGGTTAGAAATAGGTGTGGCGGTATTGCCCCTGGAGTCCAATCATAAAGGGTTCTATCATTTTCAAAAGTCGAATACACCGGTCATGCCTGAATAGTACTAAAATATTGTGTAGAATTTGATTTTGTCCAATACGATCCGTTGTCTTTAGATGATTCCTATGTTGCGCGATCCACGGCCCGTGAAATGTACAAGTTTTCGTAAAGTTTACATGCTTACTTCTTTATAACTGCTTTCGTTTATGATTTATCGTTGGATCGGTGAGTTTGTCCAAAATATTTTCAACCAACTATATAAACGTGTTTACTGACTAGCCACGTGGCAAATGAGCTGAATAGATGAATATCGGTCTGTCATTTGTCATTTAGATATGACGAATTTGTCTAGTCTTCGTGCTTGTTGTGTGTACTTGTTATGTCTATAGTTCTAGAATTCTAGTATACGGCTACTAGTGTAGAGTACTGTAGTAGGCCGGTCATTAATTTATTAAAGATCATTTATTAAACTTTACTAATAACCCAACCATGCAAGAAGACTAGAAAGCAAACTTTTTGTCTATTGTTACATAGCGTGTCGAAGTAGTTTAAAATGTCAGCGTTTTGAACCCTTGCACATTTATGGTGATCAAGTAGGTGAGGATCCACCACCGTGACAAGTGGGGTGGTCTATGGCATGACGTGAAAGCTATGCTTCGGTGCTCGGCGCCCGATACCCGTGGAAAACCGCTCCGTGATAACGTAACTGACGTGTTCAACTCGAACTGTTTTTAGGGTTCCGTATACAAAGGGTAAAAACCCAGCTCTGTCTGTAGAAAGGATCTATCAGTTCATCACCTAAACCATAATAGACAGAGAGATGAAATTTACGGAGTATGTATGTATTGATATCGCCGGTGTAATTATAATGAAAAGAAAATGTTTTTTTTTTGTCATATCAAAATAATAATAAAGCAACACTCACCGCAACTGTTCCTCATCACCAAGGGCTGACTGGTGAAAATACCATTAGGTATTAAGTTCGCCCTTTGTAACCTCTAGGTTTACAATAAAGAATAAATAAATAAAGTGGACTCATACAAAAACCCCAGTTTTTTGGTTTCTCTGTGTATGATATCGTTATAATGATAATATTGATATGTAGTAGGTAGGACACGTTAAATTTTCATAATGCATGTACTTCTATATATGCTATGATTTCAAATACATAGCACAAATACTATATTTTAAAAAGTATACAGTGTTAAATACATATTTCATAGTACGGAGTCTTCTGTGTGTGATTGCGACTCACACTTAGCCGATTATTGTAAATGACGCTATCGGCCTTCCTTAATTATGAAAAATGCGTGGTATAATGTCGGTTCTGTTGGGAAGGGTACAAAAATTATCTCACTTTGACGCACATTGATAACTTATCCGAAACTAGTACAGTGCTAGGTCAAAAGTTATCGAAGTTGACTTGCCTAGTGATAATGTTTCCTCAAGCTCATATTTTATGGCAGTTTATTCAACCTGATCGATTTCGTCACGCTTTTTTAGTCATGTTTTAATTGAGTTTCTGGATTTTTTTATCTGACGTAACGTACCTATAAACGTGTTTATAAACTATTTGTACTTAATTGTGTATTATACAACAAAAAATTATTTACAATATATAGACAAGTATAAAAAAGAAATACAAAAATATAAAAACAAAAACATTATTATAAAAAATCAAAAACATCGTTGTCTTTGGGCAGGTTCCCAAGATGCTGGCAGCATTTCCTCTTTGAATGGCTGTGCAAATTCGTTATATGGAACTATTTGTTATATGGAAGTCGCAAACCGGCATGGTGTCCACCTGATGGTTTGTGACTGATGTCGACGTATATAGGCAATCAACTACACATAGAACTGGCTTTCTACATGAAATTTGTCTGTTTGTTGACATGTTCGTTGCTTCTTCTGAGGACTAAGACTTCGTCTCATATCGAAGTCAGCCGGTAACTATACCCTTCTGTCTAGAAACAGGTGTGACAGTGATACCACCCCGTCGAAATACTGGCTCTACGTCTTCCAAAGAAGCGATTTGCTTATATTTTACCATAATCCTTACCTACCTTTGTTATTATGCAATTACGTTTGTGAATTACGAAACTTGGGGACACGTTGGTTTACGTGTGGATCATAATAATTTATGTATATTTGACTCAACACGAATTACGTTACTTAATTACGTTAGGCCTATCGTAATTCATACATAACCTCCAAGCGAGGTAATATACGAAGCTAAGTCGTTAATACGCGTCGTCTGATTGCTTTATTGTTTAGGTATGAGTAATGTGACCATATGTCTCGTTTTCAGTTACTTTGTCCCGGTTACCCGATATAAAAAAATGATTAGAATTAATTAGAGAAAATAGCTAGTGTTTATGACCAATATTTTTAAAAGTCGTTGTTTCGCCCATACATTGTAGAGATACACATTTCAGAGACTATTTTGCGTTGTCTAATTCTTCATAGTGACCCGTAGATTCAACTTTGCCTAGTAAAATAAAATGTTCGACGTATTTCCAATATTTTTATCTGAAATTACCTACATAGCGAAAGCGTCCCTTTTAAAGTAAAATAAAAATGATCAGGTATGATATACGAATGCGTACCGGTTAAATAGGTATATTGTTGTACGCAATACGTCGCAGCGCGAGGCCGGCGCATCCATGCACCGCGATGACCCGCATGCGCCTTCAACGAAAGTGAAACCAGCCGTAATGGCGTGCCTGTTCACTATTTTTTAATAAACCAGCTCCCTATCTACCGGATAATCTATTCGTTTCGAATAGACGCAGGCGTCTTTCCTTTGACCGCGGTGCCGTGCTCCGTCTTTGTATTCTAAGTAACTCTCGTACCCGCCTAACACACGAATCGGAATTTTAACTTATTTTTTTCTTATTCTGTAAGAACTGTGACAATAACGGCTTATCGCTTCGGCGAAACTGCCATAAATAATTCGATTTGAAACTCGGACCGAGACGATGTGGCGCATAACACTGCGAGCCACGTGAACATGACTGCATTATCTTTAGCAGAAAACCTTTAACGTTGATCTTAAAGATGGTAACATGAGTATTTGTCTGTGACTGTTCAATTTGTTGATTGTTAATTTGTTGTAAAAAACGAGACTGTAGAGCGTCTGGGAGCGGATGTGGCACATCTGGTGCACTGGGGACATAATAACAAGTAATTAGCGAAGGAAGACGTCGGGAACGGGCGTCCAGCAGAGATGGCATTTTCGCACAATGTGCGACACACATTGTGATGCGTGGACCGCTTCCGCTGGGCCCAGGCCTAATATTACTTGTATACGAGAATATGATTGAAAATATTCGACTTCTTTCTAGAAATTATTTGCTATAACTACTACCATACCCTATATTATGAGTAAGAAAGTTTTCTTGAAATTTTTATGGTTAAATTCACAATTTGGTTGTTACTAGTTACGACTGCAGGTGACTGTTTACTTATTTGAAATGTATATTTCGAAAATAAAATTATACATTTATGCATATTGCTTGAAATGTAAGCACTATAAATATTTAAAGAGGTAAATTGGCGTAGTAACTAATTACAGTAATAAAAACTATATAAACTTGAATAAAGAAGACATAATATGCCCACAAGCAACAAAAGGAAAGCATAAAAAATATCATAATTAACCAAATAGGGGCTTATTCAAATTTAATCCAATAACAACCACTTTAAAGTAACTAGTGTCCTTGTACTATGTCATGAACGAACAACGAGGACTCAAAAGCAGGACAGAGGGGCAAAACTTGTTGTAATTAAAGCTGCTTATTAAATACGTAGAGTATTTGTTGATGGGCCCATTCGCCTCCGTCTACGAAGGTCAGCCACTCGCTCGCACGCCTACTCGACTTACGACGACCACCGACAAAATCTACAATCGCACATTCCTATTTGCACACAACAAAAATAAATTATACCATATAAAATATCCACCTTATTGCTAATTTTACGCCGCTCACCAAACCAGCTTCGTTTCTGATTCGCGTAATAATATTTACAACGCTTTTTATTGCCAATACACAAAATGCGTTTTGGGTTTTTCCATTATTGTACGGATAACATTTTAATGCTTCGAATTAATATTTTGGAGATTTTTCGTTATCTGTATATGGGAACGCAGCGTTAATTAGTTTCGCTTTGTAATTCCAGTGATATATCAAATCTGCTTCCAGATCTATATCGAAATGCAGATATATTATTTCTCGCGGCAGTAGTAGCGATTGAGTAGTTTATTATTATTATTAATGCCACGCTCTCCGCCCGCGTGGCGTGATTAGCCGTCATGTAACGCATTAAGGTACTTACAGTCATCTCAGCTAAGTTCACGACTTACACAGACATACACATCTACAATTAACCGCTTTTAATATGTCTCTTATTTTTTACTCACTCGTTAACCGTCTTTATCTGCCTACGCGGTCTTAATGCTTCCTCATTATACGACTTTAAATAAACGTAGATATAACATCGCCGCTTATTACAATAGTGACAGTTTTATTGATGTGTCTCCTTCATTTGTTGCAGGTAAGATTTACGCCACTTTCTTGGTTGAATACGATAAGTAAGTAACTTTTACTTTCGACGAGAGTCAGGTGCTGCCGAATAAAGCTGAAAGTAAAAAATACTCTTTGATTAGGTCACATTTATTCGGATTACGATTCGAGACAAGTTTGTTCGCCCAAAATAGGTATACACTTTGGTGTGAGTTTTAAGGGGTGTCACAAGTCAACGTAAAAATAACGAACATAAAAAACGCACATACACCTGTAGCCTGTTATGTCTTGTTAAAATTAGAATTATAGAAACGTAGTAGTAACTACGTCCACAATACTTTAAGGGCAATAAGCCGTGACTGAGATGGCGTGTCGAGTGCGTGGTCAATGTTGCTAATCCAGTATTTCAGTCAGTTGTGAAAATATTGCTTAAGCCAGCTGCCGGTAACCACTGACCCCACGCGTTTGGCCAATTGCATTAGCGCTGCAACCGACTAGCATAACTGTCAATGATCTCAATACTTTCAATCAATTAATGTTTTCAATTTTTAAATGTACTGGAAAACTTCATGGTTCGATTCCTTAGGCATTATTACTCCACCAACAACGTTACAACTGCAGCGTTAATCTTCAAGTATAGTAAAGCAAGGTCGATTATAGATTTTCATAGACGGTAGTTGCCACTTACCATCGGGTATACTGCATGCTTGTATGCTACTTCCATAAATTACGCCGTATCAACACATAACGTTCAATTCGCCAAAATCAATTTCCATTTTCTGCCTCAATAAATGATTACGTTGTTTCGTCAAAACGTATTTTACGCTTAAACGAAAACATTAACCAAAACACTAATGTGTTTTGCGCGTAAATTATTATAACCTCTATTTAATTGTGTTAGACATAATATGATTATGCCTAGCAAAATAAATAAAACATTTTATTACAAGTAAATGATGATGGAATATAGATATATTACTGCATATATAGTAAAATGATACAAACATTACTCGTTTTTAATGTTATGTTGAGACAAAAATTAGAATGACCTTCGTCTGTCTATAAATGTAATTGGAAGATAGAGACCGCTCATGAATGATGAATGTAACATTTAATTGCATTGTAGTGCGTGTTTAAGACTCTCAATTATATTAAATAACTTTTTATAAGCATGTTATTATAACATATAAAGAATTTATTGCTTTGTTATTATGGAAAATGGAAAAATTAAATGATTACATCTAAATAAGGCATATATATTCCTGCTCTAGGTTTAACTGTTTTTGTTCTCAAAACAGATTTTCAAAGCGTTATTCCTTGTAACTAGTATAATGTAATGCTTACTTAGCTACACACGTCTCGAATGAATCTCAAATCAATATGACAATACACATGTTTTGACATGTTTTTACCTCGTCAGTAAGTTTATACCAAATCTCACAAGTCTCCGTGCGGGCAATACGCGTAAAATAGCAACAAAAGTTTTCGCTCCGCATATTAATATATAGATCACATATGAATGTATGTTAACGTAACGAATTATAATGAAATCGCAAATTTACTTGTACTTGACTGTAATATCCATCCACCGAGGTGAATGGCTGTGCGCTGCAAAAAGTATGGAGCTAAAATGTCTGTGTTGCATCAAGATACCGATCGAGTGGTTTCGGAAACAGCCGCTCTATAACAACATGTAAATTCATTAGCCAGAACTAATGGTCCATGCAAAACGCGAATATTTACAAGTAAAATAACCACACCAATTTCAGCCGAATGACAACAGTGTTGAGTGGTGCTCTATTCTGGTTTGAACTGTACTAAGAGCGATAGATACAACGCGTTTTAAATTAGTCCTTCGGGGAAACAACGCGTCTTTGACAGACCTCTGGCCTACCAGAGGTCTGTCAGAGATGAGCCCTAGCTCTAATCCTGTCTAGAGTTGATTACTGATAAGTATGAGTACCAGTTGTGCCTTATAGTAGATGGATATGCTATTTGTTACTTTTATAAAGATTTTTTATATGATTATGTAGCAAACTAGTATGCAGTCTACCTGATGGGAAATAGCAACTGCCGCCCATAGACAACTGAAGTCGACCACAGATGCGTTACTACCTCTGAGGGCAAAGTTGGTATGTCTCCCTAAGCACACTCCAGACCAGAAGACAGCAGCGCTTAACACTGCCCAATAAACAAAAAAACGTAGTTTAATAAAATTACCTACAAATTACTTTGAGTTAAATATCGTTGTTGCGACAATACAACAATACGTTGTTACTGTACTGAAACCAAGGCTTTTACGTAAACAATGCTTAGACACTCCTGTTGTCTTATCTAAATTGTCCTCTTACTCATGGGTGGAAACGACGTAATTTTGGGTGATTATGTCAGCTGTTCCATAGAGTGCGTCGGTGTTAGATACACACAGGGCTGCCAAAGAAAACCATGATTAAGACATTTTTTTTTTATTAAAATGTTTGATTAAAATCTGCGTTGGAAAAATACCAAATACTGTATTGGTCGTAACTTGTGTCTGCACGTTAATTTCTCTTGCATCACAATCTGGAACGAATTTAAAAAGATTGAACCTCCGTGCATACAGCCGCATATGAAGTGTATAGACTTATCGTATTGTAACTATAGATTGCTTAGTTTTAACTATGAATGCGTTTCAAATATAGATTTAAAAGTATACTATTCTTTGAAGGAATCTTTATAAGAAGATTAACAGGAACAGATGTAGGCTTTGAGCCCCGTTTTGACATTGAGCCATTACACAGTATTTGGACCGTGGTGGCCAGTCCGACAGCCCTGTGTTGAGAGTTTGTAGAGCGGAGCATTGTTTCGGAATACGTAACGCACGTGGGCTCTTGCGATGCAATGCAGAGGAGAAAGTGGCACAGCCGCTGGCAAGGTCGTCTTGTCGCTCTCCGACCTTCACTGCCGCGTTTCCGGGTTTCTCACAGTGGCATACAGAACACCCAACGAGCCTATTCAATAAGTTGGTACATGCCATGCTATGTACCTACCTAAAGTTCAAGTAACTTCGTTTAAATAGTTCTAATAAAGCGATAATCTTGTGTTTAATACCGTAACTAAAATTTACAAAGCTTTAGGGCACATTCACATTTGTCGTTTGACGCTTGAGCTCGCAAACGAAAGTCGACCTGTCTATTCGGTCGCCTTCAGTAAGTATCGGTCGACCGAACTTCCCTGAGGGCGGCAGTCAAGCGCTCTGGACAAGTCGAAGTTCGTAGATGACAGTCGAACTGATGTCAACAACGCTCGGAGTCATCCAGATGGACTAAAGTCGCCCGTATGTCTATTTCTATCTGCAAAAGAACAGATTATCTTGAACCAATTTTAACGAAAAACGATAACCTGTTTTAATTCAATTCCTTCGGTCAAAACTTTTTCTTCGGTGGTTATTCTTATAATCTTTGTGCTTTAACCATTTCTCTCATTACCTATTATTGTACAGATCACATTTTGTGTAACAATTTCCTTTTTTACGCGTTTTTAGTATAAAAACCTACGCACAAACATTTGGCGGTTAATGTGAACACGAACTCGCTAAAACCACGGCAATATTCACAGCGTTCGTATCGGACCCCTGAGTTATACACGAACAAGCACTTAGTCTTCATATTATGTACTTTATCGTAACATAAATAATGATAGTAGGATCTCAATCGGAAGGTTGCTATTAAAATTACGATGTGACGTCACTTGATAAATGATAAATATTAATAAAATGGCCAGCTCATAGACGTGCTGTATTTCTTAATATATCCAATTGAATGGTTTTCGATGCAGACAAAAGTTAAGTAGAAATATAAAATGAAAACACGACTCCATTTGTTATAAGAGTACCGTAAAAAGTGAGGTAAGTTAAAGAGCGGCTGAAACTGTCAGTGCAATAGGTATATTTTATCAATATTTATATCTATTGATATCATTTTCATTATTGTTCAGTTAGAAAATAATAACAAACGTACAATGCGGATAAAAATGAACAAAATATACGTCTGCTAGTGTACAAATGCATATGCCATGCATGCCATATCCAATGGTACATGCCATGTTGCTTTTTAATTAGCCGGATTATACACAACAATTATATTCTATACTGAAATACCTAATTCATGTTCTACAGTCTCAAAATTAGTTGGCAACACATATCGATATATTGTAATTGCGATTAGTAACCGTAATTATGATAATAATTAATATGTTATCTGTCATCTACTCTTTGCCCCACTTACGTGCCTTTTATGTACGTATAATTTTAAACCGAAATGCCACATTGTTTATAAATTATAATATATCGGCACAATGAACTTAAACTGATTATTATCGTTTATAATTAAATCTACAGCATAATGAGGCCTAAATTCCAATAGTTACAAATAAAATTAATGATATCAATTTATTTTTATTACATATTTTGATATTTTTCTGTGTTTATATAATTTTCTAATATAAGTAAAGTCAGTACCTAGTTATTCACGGATTTACTAAAAAAATCTAAAACGATTATAATATTTACATTATTTGTGAACAAGCCTGCAGTAAGTATTTGTCAATATTCATATAAGCTGAATTTGCATATGACATGTCGCGTGACAAACGTATGCGATTGCGGCATCGTGCATGGGAGTTTCGTTCGCGTGCATCACGACCCCACTAGTATATTAGATCTGCGACCTTATGATTCTTCGACAAAAATCATAATGCAACACCGTTTAATGTTATGAAATAACGCGGATTAAGTTATGTATCAATTCTTCTGTTGATGTACTATCGATAAGTTTAACGATGGCCGCTATTTTGTATTTAATAATGCATAAATAAAAGTATTCTTATTGATTTATTTACTTATATTTGACAACTCCCTAAACGTTTAGCATTGTATTTAAACTTTGCATCTGATATACCATACAAAGTTGACAAATACGTTTGATTGCGACATCGTGCACGGGAGATTCGTTCGCGTGCATCACGACCTCACTGTGGTATTATATCTGCGACTTAATATTTCTTAAACAAAAATAATATCGCAATATCGTCCAATGTTACAAAATAATAGTAATAATATTTAATATAGCCACGTCTTAATCTCATACGATTAATAAAATATTTAAAGATGCAAATCGTGTTCATCTTTCAATGTCACTTTAACAATGCATAAAAAAAGCTTTTTATTTGATTATTTGCTTTAAATAAATAGATATTTGTCAATTCCTTAAACTTTTAGCATTGTAGGTAAACATTGCGGGTATTGCGGCATCGTGCACAGGAATTGCTCGTTCGTGCACCACGCAGTCAATAGCCGCGCCGCGAATCCGTTGCTAACCTATAAATAATAACACATCTGTACCTATCATACGAATTACGAATAAATTAATGCGTAATCATTAATTGATCTAATGTGCAATCGTTAATTGTTAATATTCAATCATTAATCGATTCATTGACGTTTAAAGCTTAAAATTTAACAGTGCATTAAGAGTTCACTATTTATAATAGGATCAGTAACTTTTTCCCTTTAATTAACTTTTTTACAAATTACAATTTACTTAACGTTAGAAAATATTAAGAGAAACTGTGATGGCGTAGTAAGAAAGATTAAATTAATTTATTAACTAGAATAAAAATTAGTATTATCTTAGGCCCATGTCCAATTTGCCAATACTAATTTAAAGTTCACGTTACCGGGTCCAAAAAACTATATAAAAAAGTCTTTAATCAGCAAGTATATTAATATGCTGGTCATTGTAATAGTTGTTATACGAGCTCACAAACAATCGCCATATAATTAAACATGTCAGATTTCTTTATCTATTTGTGTTGGTTGAACTTCCTATTTATAATTACGTATAGGTTTAGACAGAACCGAATATATTTTGCACTTTCATACTAGCTTTGATTTTATGATATATACTTTTACTTTCGCAATATAAAACTGTTTTTAATGCTTCTTCAGGAATTGTACACATTCGTGATAATACAACGATAGGTTATCAGTGTATCTGATGAGACAGTTTCGAACCTCAGGATACGAGGATATATAGTACATTATGCCGTTTTAGGCTTTGTAATCGATATTTGACTTTAAAGCAGTAGTAGACATTGATAGCTTATTTTTTATTTAACCAACAACGTGTTTCAAAGGTACTTTTTACAATATGATAAGTAAAGTAATAATACCAGAGTATCAACGGATTAGACCACTCAGTAACACTTATTAATGGCCGTTTGGTTCGTGAAGACGAGTGGAAAATCAACACGCAGGCTACGGACTGCCCAAACCAGTTATAAATAAAATTAATTAATATTTGACCGGCGAACTCTGATATATTTCAAGGTCGCGTCGCGAGAGTATGAGGATTGTTTGACATTTATATGTTGGATATTTTAAGTTTTTGTATTTTTGTTTTTTACTAGCGATCCGGCTTTGTGTGGGTGGGTGTTTTTAGTGTGAGAAAAAGTAAGTTATACAGACGGTCTACGCAAGAATATAATAAGAAGACTTGAACGGTCAGATTTAAAATATCATTAGATTTGATCAAAAGGTATTTTATTTTGAAAAAGTATTTTTTACAAAACGCAAAGCTATTTGGTATTTTGCATTTGAAATAGTAAATCTGAAAAGTATTTTGTATTTGAATGCTTTTTTAATACCATTTTATACATCTCTGATTATATGCTGTTCCAAACTCATCTTTCTTTTTAACATTTGAATTATAATTTGAAGGGAAATAATTCTTATGAATGATCTTAAATCCAGACACGAGATCAGAAAACGATCAGATACGCCTTGCAGATTTAATTTTACAATATGATAATATACCTGAATTAGATTGTATCCGTATCTTATCTTATCGCGTTTTTATAACTGGAAGCTTTATCGAATCTAAAGTTGTATATGCTATTTCTTGTAAGCATATAAGCGCAGATAAATATAATGTCCTACTCGAAGTTGAAAAGAGCTTGTTAATTTTTAAAACAGGTCGGATCGGTCGACATACAATTTTGCCTCCAATCCGTACCTAAAGCCATGTTATAAACCTTTAAGTCCTCCTTAGTTATGGAAAAGTATAGCCCAGTAGAACATTGTAGTTATTCTTAAACCAATTATATTAACCACACCATGATAATTATAAAAACACTCGTATGCCCCTACATGCCGATTATGTGGCAATGTTTTCCTTATGGCTTTATGTTTATTCATTGTTATAAAGTTACATGAAACAGTTATGTGTGTTTAAATATATACATACTTGACATTTTGTTAAAAATGGCAGTAAAAAAGCATTGTAGTCATTAATGTATTGCTCGTAAATTGTATAACAAAATAATTAATTGAAATTTAATTTAATTACATACAATTTAATTACCGAATACTTGTTCCAACAATAGTTTTTTAATATTTTTTAAAGCGAATATGTAGCTATTATGACAAATATAGCTTGCGTTTTAATGCAAAACAGTATTAATCATTTGATCGTTACAAGGCGAACTCGTTATTTGTAAATTCATATTTAAATTGTAGACGTACTTACATTGTAAAATATAATACAAGTTAGGTTTGTGATCGGCTTCTTTATACAAGGGTTGTAGATAACCTGGAAATACTGAATTGGTCAATGAGTTTAGGTGGAAAAAGTAATTAATTAATAATACTATTTCCCGCTTAGTTATATGTTGTTAGATACATTCAGCTTTTCAATACAAAAAAATATTTCCAATGCAGCCATTAGCAGTTTCACACAAAGGAATTGAAGACGACAGAACCGTTTGTGGTTCGACTCCAATGGCACCACAGTCATATGGTTTAATGCGCGATTGTGTCCTGGTTCGAAGGGTGTTGGAAAAGAAATGTACTTATCTGAAGCGTCATAATTTTATCCTCTGGGATGAGTAGCAACGCATCCTTGGTTGATCTCTGGTAAGGCTACTCTTATCTGAGTTTGATTATCCATGAGCCGCTAAGACGGATTTATCAGGTGGAGTGCATGTTCGTTTTCTATAAAACATGTATCATCTTCAATCGATTGCTCTCCCTAGGGTTCTTTCGGTCTCGGTCGGTGTCTGGGTGTCTCAGACAGATAAGGGTTGGACTAGTTATCTACAATACTATGCACGTTATACACTCCATACACTTTTAAGAACATTAAATTGCGCTCTTAGACATATATTTGTCTTCATCATCGAGCGATAAGATTCACTTTTAAATCAAGTGATAAAATTTAGTCATCTTTTACCAGTAACAGGTAGCTGTAACTGTTTATATAAATAATTAACTATTAACAACTATTAATTAACTATTTTTGTTCTAACTTAACAATTAGTCAGAGCGATAGAATTACGGAGTGTAGCCGCAGGGAAAACCTAGTCGTTTTTTTTAGTAATTAATAAAAGCAAAAACTTCTAAATGTGGCCTTAATTTCATCAAACCCGAGCACGTTTTATTAAGCATTAATTAAATTCATCGTGTTTTTGTTGCTCCGGCCTTGATGTCGAGTTCGTTTACTCAATTATTTTAATTCCCTCATATGTAATTCACATCTGATTTCAAAGAATTCACTTGAAGAATTAAATAATATATATGAAACAGGCACAAAAAATAAAACACGTACCTAAGCGCTTCAAATAAAGTGGTGTTCGCGTTGTCTGTATTAACAAGTTTACCGGCACAGTTTTAAATGTATTTTGATATATTGGTAGATATCAATGTGAGTACATACTTATCGAGTACATTTTTTACGACATAATTATTTTTATGTACGCAGTTTTATCATATTAATTGGTTAAATTTATTAACAAAAAACGCTTAGCATTTTATATCAAGGTATTCTATACTAATATTGCAATGAGGTAAAATTTTTATTTACAGAGTTTGGAAGTACTTGACTGTAGTGAGATAATTTTTTCTTTAAACAAAATGTATGGCTTAATAAATATTTTCTTTTGATAAAAACAGGTTTTGCATGTCAAAACATGTAATAAATTTTACATGTTATCATACAAATACAATATATTTAATGGCATAGAAATGTAATAAGGAAACAAAAAGACTAGAAGTCTGCGTATACAAATTTGTCATTGTCAATCCATTACTGTCCCTGCTGGGCACGGGTCTTCTCGTGGAGAGTGGTTAGGACGTAGTCCACCGCGCTGCCCAAGTGCGCACTTCATACATCTTTGAGAACTTTTTCCCAAAGAACTCTCAGGTATGTTAGGTTTCCTCAAGATGTTTTCATTCGCCGTTATAGCAATTGATAATTTATTTCTAATACGCACATAACTTCGTAAAAACAGAACCATTTTAATCCTCGAAATAAACTATTTACACAAAATAAGATTCTATATAATTCACTAGCTTGGGGGTCATGACTACATACAAGTTTGAAAACAAATCCCATCATAGAAACTCATGATTGACCGTACCATAACACTTACCTATCCACTTATTGATAGATATACTTGTAGATACATACATTGAATTTAAGCAAAACTTATCCACCTTTAAATACACGAGCGTACTCGCGGGTCACCAGTGTATTCATATAGTTGATCAGTTTTAAGAACAGGAATTCTCATTAGCATCGCGTCGTGAGTTCAATAGCTGCATAGTTTAAGTTGTCGTGAAGTTGTGTGGCGTGCTCGTCTGTATTTTTCCACTTGCATAGCGTTCGCCTATTTTTATTTTGTATCAATGTAAACAGTGTCGTATCGCCCGCTGAATTAATGTCCCCAATTCAATTGAAGTGTTTCATTAGCACAAGTGGCCCCGATTGCTTCGTTGATCGCGCTCGACAATCGTGAAACTCAGGCGCCGAACACATGTACGATGACTATGTCTGGTTATCTATGACTATGTTATGTACTACACAGCTATGAAATTTAAATGGTGTGCAATTTGAAGAATAGTCTATATATTGTCTTAATAGAATTACAGTACCGTTTAGTTGCAATTAATTTGAGTAGTTGTATTTTATTGACTATAATTTTGTTATAGGTAAGGTAGGTAATATTTAGTAGATAAGTTAGAAGTCATTCAAAATGAATTAAATATGAACGCATCGTGCGATGATAACTAAAACTTATAAAGTAAATATGATATATTTAATTTCTTTATTTTGTTCAGTAGAAGTTTTAGAAATTTATTATATTTGATCACATTAAAAAAACTATTTTTCTGCTCAGTGAAATACCATCTTACCAAAATGCATGAAAAAATGCGTTTGAATCTCAGCTATATCTTGGTATTCTTTCAATATTATAACTTTTAAGTGCCTGGTATTAATTTTAATTACTCATTAACTGAAGTGATAACACACATTTTAATGTCAAAACATATACTTTCTGTGCCGTTTCTTAAAATAGACCAACAGTTTAAGCGGCAACATTTTAGTTCATTAGGTAAAATGAACACTATTAGAACAGTGCATACATAATTAAAACAGTGTCACTATCCATGATCCACTAGAGACGTTCTGTTGGCTGTTTAATAGAGTTGCGTTGCGTTAGAGCGCCGGCCGACGCGGGTCGTGACACCGTCTCGTTGTGGCGTAATATCTGTATTGTTGCCGTTGTTTCCACGTGCACGTAACGCGACACACTCAATTGCTTAGCATCTGTAGGGCTGATATCATGTGAATACGGCAAAGTCTTCAGAGCCAAATGTTTGGTAGGCGTCAGTATTTGTAACGCTAAAGACCTATTTACTTATATGTTAAGTTTCGAACAACTTTTCGAAGCGCGACACACTCAATTGCTTAGCATCTGTAGGGCTGATATCATGTGAATACGTGAAATTCATACAAGCACATTGGTGACAATGTCGCGCCCAAAGAGCCTTAGCGCCAGATGTTTGGTAGGCGTCAGTGTTGTCACGACATAAACCTGTCTCTGCTAAGTTTAGATTTTTTTTTACAGAATTCTAAATTGAAGTATAAAATAAATCACGAACTTGATAAGATTTTTTAAAACCTTAAGACGTTATATTTTCATATATACGCGACAACCCTAAACACCATTGCAGCTAACGACCAATGCGAAATTAATATTATTCACACAATGGCCACGATACTCATACTTTTTATCCATTTCCTCTATTATGTTGTTATCTGTGCTACAAATCGTGTTCCCGCTTAATTTATACCCACCTTACTACAAGAAACGTAAAACATAATGTTATAACATCGTGTTCGTATTCGCCGTAATAAAGTAATGACTGATACTGTACGTGGTTGTTTCATAACTGATTTATTGGACGGGTACCTGCTTGTATTGGTGCATAACATTAATTATGGCCATGCTTAGTCGTTTCTAATAAAACTGTAATAAATTGTCGGTTAGACGATAACTATAGTTCTTGTAACAATAGTCGATTTTAAACGCATAGTTTTATTTTTACTTACATCGTCATAAACCCATCGCTTTTCTACTGCTGGGTAATGTCTTCTCACAAAACGAGAAGGATTTAGACTTTAGTTCACCATGCTGGCCAGGTGCGAATTCATATGATCATTTCAAACCGCTGTAAGATTTTTAAAGAACTCAATCATATAGGTTTTCATAAGATTTTTCATCACTTATTTCTAATACGCAAATAAAAATCGATTTTGAACTGATAAACCCATTAATACCTACTTACGTACTTATTGAAGTCGCGTATACTTGAAGCGAATTAGCCGGCTGTCCGTAGCGATCTGAGAAGTTTTCCGGGTAGCTAGGCGAATACGGTTTTACTTTCTTGGAGGAAGTGCTATCGCTTTCAACGGAGACCGGTTGGGAGAACAGCTCGCGGCTTATTAATTTTATTAAGGCGCAAGTTAAAAGCAAACGAGTCTACCGTAACTGGCGTAATAGACGGTTCACTTTTAATAGACGTTTGAACTTTATCTTTTACAACCGTAATAATTATGGATGTTAACTTAGATATTTATAATGATTGCGATGTTTTATACGTGAATATTTCATTGAACTTATCGTGTTATTAATTAAACTTACGATAATTGTTCTGACTGAAATATATGTTAACAAGCGGACATTGTTCTATTATAAACAAATGTATGTTAAGAGCGGCATCTATCGAGCCCAAGTTATCCTACTTAAGTCACCTACAAAGGGAAATTGAGTCTTTGTAAGAATATCCGTTTAAATTTGTTTATACTTTGTATATGCTCGCGCACTACCTCTCATTACCTCTCATAGAATATGTGTACCTACTATCCCAAAAACCTTAATGAGAAGTGTACGCAGTAATTTCGTAGTTTCATTTCGATCGAAATATTAGTACAGTAACGCATAAAAGAGAAATAGATACACATCCATTCAACAGATAAATATACATTCGTATTATGTAACTAATCTATCGATTAAAATGTATCTTGAAACATCTCTATAAAACTAAGAAAATATTTCTTGCAATATTTTTACTAAGTTACCTATTCTAAGCACAATTTTGTCTTATTACAGGTGAGCCCAGAATACCTGGTTGATGGTGGAGTAATATCCGTAAGTTGAACGGTCATCTTCAATTTTACACTGATATAAACGTAATATGAAGGGACGTAGTAGACTTTCTTACTTTAAATATCGCATATTTGCTTTTGATTATTTTTTGTCGAAAGTGGTAGAACCTTTTGTAGGTAGACTCCGGCAGTACCACCGCCACACTTAGTTCTGCCTAATAATAATAGTTTTAAGATGGCATGCTCTGGTTTGTAAAGTAAGGAAATCATACGTAGAACTTGTGCTCTGGGTTAGCACCGCATCTGTGACCGACCTCCGGTGGGACTCCAATCTTGTCTGGGATTGATTACAGATGACCCAGGGGGGCAGTAGCCACTTACTATCAGGTGAACTGCACGCTCATTTGATACTTACACACGGTAAAATGTCTCAGTTTTATATGATCTTAGATCTTTTTAAAGTAATAGATTTCATATAAATCCTAGCTAAAAACAAAGCACTATGTGAACAAGATTATGCGGATTACCTAAAGACTTAGTTAAATAAAATCGCATCTACAAGCTCATGTGCAGACTTAATGAAATCGTTTTAAAAAAGCTATGACACAATGATATTGACCTTGCAATGTCGATGCACCAACAAGACAAACATACTTTGCTAGTCGGACAGTGTCGTCGTTGTTCAAATTGAGTCGCCTATAACAAGTACGGTGTGTGAGTCAGTTGCTCTTATCTGTACGAGACCTGTGCACACATCTAAATAAATAAAATCAAAGAGTGTTTGTTACTTACAAATAAAAACATACGACTTGGCATAAGGCCTGCTGTTCAAGTTGTTATAGAAGGTCTTTATATTTCTATTTCTGAAGGACTACGCTCTTGGTAAACTATTTTGTTAAACCAACGTTTTGTAAATTCACATATTATTTGAATATGAGCACAACAGTACTGGTTTAATACGGACGTTTGGGTTCGATTTTTTGTCTGTCAAAAAGCATGAGTAAATTATAAATTAAAAATTAGAAAATTATTAGCGAAAAGCCATGAAAGATTATTTGTATTTTCACGTTCATTTTTAATGACAAATATATTTTAATCGCATCCAATATATAAGAAGTCGTAGAGTAAGGACAAACCTGTACTATACATACGAAAGTATAAAACTTGTATAACAAACAGATTTACTATATGTGTAGCAGAATATCTCGTAAAAAATATATAACTTGTTCAAGCGCACGAAGTTGTTGGGTAAGGCAAGTAATAATAATGTAGTCGGATGCTCTCTCACGCAAAACGTACCCAAAGATACTCGTATCAGTAATCTCAGCTTACAGAAGCAAAGGCTTCGCCGCTAATTCGAAACCTGTTCTGCATTATTTACCTACATGCATGTTAACAAAAACAAATTAACAATTGCTGTAATTGCGGAGAACAATACCCCATTAGTTAAATATTTACGTACTGACAACACTGTTTTAGCGTTCGGACATACTCATTTTGATAACGAATCTTTTATGTTTAAACCGTTTTGGAACTTTCTAAATGCAGTGTACTTGCTGTGTGTAGTCTGTCAAAGTTTAAGTTACAGAACACAATAGGGCTAAATAAGCATTAGTCATAGAGTATTTTCTTTTTGTAATCTCTGTGTGAGTCACATACAATTCACAGGGAAAGTGTAGTTGGTAGCGTGACGCAACAATAAAAATTATGTGGACAAAGGAATTGCTGCTACCATGGATCTGGTTGACGTTAGGGAGGTTACACACGAGCGACATTTCTTGTTGAGTCCATCGCCGACTGTCGCCTGATCAACCGATTGTCGTTCGCCAGCAACTTTTGCCGATCGCTATCGATGGACAGCGACGATCGTTTTTGTCGCCAGCGACGGCGGTCAGTCGTAGGTCACTTACGACAAATAGCTACTTTAAGCGACTGTGACCGACAGTCGTCGACGTGAACTATCGCTCGTATAGTTGTTTCTTAAAGAGGCCTCTGATATATGTTTCTAATGACCACCGCTAATGACTTGATGTCTCGGCGCCCGTAACTCTTTAATATTATGGAAGCGTCATCGTTACGCGTATTTGACTATACGCATTTCATTAATGGGAATAACGTATAAGCAGCTTTGGATGTCTGCTTTAATAGTTTCAGCTACCTTAACGTGAATATTATAATATGTCTCCAAAAGCAATGTTTGGAGCTATTTCATCTGATCAATAAAAAAACAGTGTTCGTAAATCCGGTTCACAGCTCTCAATCCGGAAAAGACACGAGAAACAAATGAAGCGCCATCAATTACATTTAAGTATCGAGTAAATAAACGCGTGGTCTTATAAACGTGTTTATTTTAAAATCACAAACCGGCCGACACTCGAATTTATTAATGAAAACGCACACTGGAAGCGGAGTCATTGTTGACCGCCGGCTCGTGAGCAACAGTATTTACTTGTTCAGTTCTGCAAATCGGCGGCGGGCGTCGTGTTGGTGCATCTATAAATAAGGAGGTGCTAAAAGCGGCCCGACCGGGGGACGTGCTTCCTCTGCTTTGAGCGGCCGAGGGGTAAACACGGAGTTGAACGAAGCCCTTTGTTGACACTCGCTTTACGGCTCCGCAGTCTGCCTGGGACCGGCCGCTCTACCTCGTCGCGGGCTTTATGGCGCGCGCGCAATAAACAACGAACAAGTGACGGTGCGCCAGTGTTGCCAACACTGAAAACTTATTTCCCCCCTATTGGGCATACCTATAGACATTTAAGTAATATAAAAATCTTGTTTTGATACTGACATTGATCTGACGTTTTGATCAATTTCGTTCTTTCGATATTTTTCTCGACGTAATATTTTTGAATGACATCTATCAATGTATTTTTTCCCCCTTGCTACGAACTTAAAGGAAAAAGAAAACCTTGAGTTAAATAATTTTAAACTGTTCTTTGAACCAGTATTGTTTTAATGAGTAATTAAATGTAGTTCTCATGTGACTTGTTGTAGTGATAATTGTTTGACTCATCGGGTTTAAAAATGATTTTACTTGATTTATCATTGCTATGAACCCTCTGTGGTTCAATTACGGCGACGTTTCTATTTCTATCTCAGTAGCACTAAGGAAGAAATAAGACAAAACAAGACCCGATGTCAAATAGGACCCTTGTTTTATTCTATTGGTTAAAGATGTCTATTGGCCGCCGTGACGTCATCATTTCCTAAAATCCATTCTATACCCATAATGGCACAACACACATCGTTATCTCGTACTCATCAGAATGTTGATTTCCTTACAAAACTACCATACAAGTCAACGAACCTAATGCAACAGTATGTAATAACATGCATTGCGCGGTGGTCCCCGTAATTAATGTGTTGTAGAATTAATTTAAACGCCGAACAACGTTGTCCACATAATAATTCTCGAAATAAGTCTACGTGATTTCCTGTTTGCACGGAGATTCTAAATACAATACGTTTCTATTGTTTCGTATAAATAATAATAACCAGAAACAATCGTTCGGTAAGTATTCAAATAAAGATGAGCGAGCAACATGTGATGGCATTTTTACCATAGCCGGTTGTTCGTGTATTGCAATCACGCCGAGCGGCCATCTGCATGCGCGATGTACGCCTCGCGTCCGGTCTTACTCATCTAGGTGCCTGCTCACATATACAACAACTACGCCACACAGTAACCACACCACGATATCAGCGTGTTCGGTTGATTTATATGATTTTTTTTATTTCAAGTTGCAAACTAGCTTGCAATGCCTTATGGTAAGTAGTCACTGCCGCTCGTCGATATTTGCAAGTAACTCAGTATAGAACAGAGTTTCTACCTGAAGACTTATCACAGAGGGGTTGCTACTCTTGAGTTCAATGATAGCCACTTCTTATAAAAGTCAGCCGATATTCACATCCTACAACTAAAATGCGAGAACTACTTCACGCTAGAAATAAGTGTGGCATTGATCACAGTCTCCCCAGTCGAAACGTGGTCTTTCTACCACATTTCTATACTTATATTGAAATCACATTTTAATGTAAATCAACAATGTGAACAATACTGATAACATCTTTACCACGTCACGGCTACAAGCGACACTGGCTGCTACAAGGCAGCTGCAAAACCTGCAGCGATGCTAACCACTCCATGCCGACATTTTGTCGTGTGGTGTAGTTATGGTACGTGTGAATAGTACTAACAGTAGCTATGTATAATATCCCTCAGTCACTGTGGGTAACCTCTAGATAACGTCGTGAAGTGCTCCCAACGTCAACTACATTCCACTTTACAAATAATCACATTATCATTACATGTAGCATAACAAATTTTCTAAATGACGCGGTTAAAGCAAATATGAAAGGATTGATGGAAAGGTGTAATGGACTTAAAATAGTTCAAGTATTTTTGGTAGTAGGCACTGATTATGTAGCATAATAATGATGTAAATTTATAATGTTGGAATAATACAAATACGCATAAAACCAAAGTAGGTTTAGGAAATGAATACTGGTCTTCTACTGGATTGTTTCAATTGAATTCTTTGTACTTGACGACCGCTGTAGTTTGGCGGTCACCACCCGTCTGAGACAGTCGGTCTCGGGTTCGATCACCAGCCAGATTTAAATGATGCACTAAGATTTCTGATCTATGTCTGGATGTTTC
Source organism: Spathilepia clonius (assembly GCA_018250295.1). Classification (NCBI taxonomy): domain Eukaryota; kingdom Metazoa; phylum Arthropoda; class Insecta; order Lepidoptera; family Hesperiidae; genus Spathilepia; species Spathilepia clonius. The sequence goes on from DWRA01000110.1 coordinate 21,796, forward strand.
AGTATTATTCTTTGTCCGTGGCGCCCACGACACAGGAAAAGCTCTAGTGAGTGTGAGCGTTATTTATTTTAACAGCATTCTTACTTTACCACTGTGATTCTTATGTCGTAACTGGAATAGTTAATGATATCTTTACCATTTTTATCGAATGAGAGCAACACTGCTTAACCTCTCACCTTTATAATGAACCTGTTACAGTGACATGTTGTTTAAGTGCTATTTTAAACTTCCTACCTACTTTTACAGATAAGCTGACGCCTATAAAATACCAGTTCGAGTTCAACACGACATTATAAACGCGTCCTCAATATTTTAAAACGTCTCGTTGGCTATAAACGTCTATTAATCGCTCCCCAGCGCAAGTAATTAACAAATGTTCATTCCAATTACGTTTCTATTCATTTTTTAATCTTTGTGGGAGGGCAGTGCTTCGTTTAAATTGTCACTGCTTCTTTAATTTCAGTCTAATTAGCGTGTTATAGTTTTAAATTGGTCTATTGTTTGAAGCTGTTGGTTGTAGCTGCAGATTAAAATTTTTGATTTAGAGGCGAGTTATGTAATTGAAAAGTAATATGTAAGTTTTCTTTTTGGCAACAAGTTTGTAATGCAAGCTCCAAATAAGTACTCATTTATTCGTTTTTCAGGTTATTATAAAAAGTTTACTCTTATCTTATATTAAGAGAGATTTATAAGATTCGTAATTTTTTAAGTTTGAAGTAACAAGCGAACATGCAGTCCACCTGATGTTAGGTGGCTATTGTCTCCACTACCACACCTATAGAGGAACACACCAGCGCTTGAAACGGCTGTTATTAGGCTGTAGGTGTGGATATGGAGACTCCTGAGTCGAATCACAAAAGGTTCTATCTAGGTAAAATAGAAAGAAATAAAAACAATAACTTGAATTAAATAATGAACACATTATGATGTGGCGTACAATTTGTTATTGTTATTTCAATATAAACGTTGGAGTTTTGTTATATATCTAGAACAGTTCTGTCCAGTTGTGGTGTATGCGTCATTTGTACAATAACTGTACTACCAGACATCGGTTAGTGCGCACTGTCACCAACTGAATCATAATGTTGTAATAACCATTGTTTAGGATGTTAACCGCTCACGTATACTATAATTTTGCGTTAAGTAAACGCCCAAGACTAGATTTACTCATGGGTTGATGGATATGGTAAAATCCTTTGTGGTTGGACTTCGGAGACATTTCTGCGAACCGTATGTATATCTGTCTTATAGCAGCAATGTTAAACGCTGTTGTGTTTTTGTTTGAAAGGTGTGGTAAGGAAAACATACTTTAAGAGGCTTTCCAACTTAGTCTTTAGGGGTAGCAATACATCTGCGATCGACCTCTTAATCTTATCTAAGGTTTAAAGGTGGTGGAACCCTTTGTAGTTCGACTCCGGTGGCACCACAGCCACACTTATTTCTGCCTAATCACAGCAGTGTTAAGCGCTGCTGTGTTCTGGTTTGAAGAGTGTAGTAAGGAAGATAAACTTAACGAGGCATTTCAACTTAGTCCTCAGAGGTAGTAACGCATCTGTGGTCGACTTCAGTTGGAATTCTAGTCTTATTTGGGGTGGATCATTGATGTTCATGGGCGGCAGTTGCCACTTACCATCAATGCATGCTCGTTTGCTACTCCCTTATATATAAAAAAAAATGATAGATATGCATAGCTGGTAGTAACCATTTACCACGAACTGCATGCTCGTTTGCTATGTATTTAATAAAAATAAACATTCTATTAGCAGGCACGAAACGCGTCGAAAATATTACATTAGCTTACAAATGTTTTATCACCATCACGTGTTTAGGCTTCTAATTGCGTATTTACCACTTGTGTCAACACTATAATAACATAAAATGACGATCATATTAATATACAAAGAACCTAACAGTAGGTACTTTATCGTCGAGACCATCTGCTTTCCTTATATGCAAATCAAAATAAACAACGAATTTACACAAGGCAAGGGGGCGAGTGTAATACTTTAAGGTTAATGACTATATTGCCATTATTGGGAGGTTGTTGGTGAGACGTCGCAGAGGGGGCCACAGCATCTCGTTGGTTATTTTCGCGCAATCATTCAATAAACATGATGGGACCAATCGACAAGACCCTCGGCTTGCTCCTCAGAGAAATGGATCAATTTTGATTGCGGACAACTCACGTTTATTTAGTTCATATCGTTGTTCCCTCCCGTATGACAATGTAAGATAATAAAATATTAAGTGACAAATAACCTGTACTAATGTGTGAATCGATAGCCTTGTTGAGTGTTCATTCAAAGTTCATCGTTGTAATAATAATGCTTAATGTTTTTAATCTTCCCTTTATGTTCCCGGAGGGCTATAACATCTTATTGTTCTTTAGTAGCTATAGTAAGTATAGCCAGTTGTAAAGAGTTTATAAGAAGTTATTATAAATTCTTCGTAAATTACGTAAATTCGTCAATTAATCTACTGGCGACTGTTGCTGTTAACTATAGTGTTGCCTGTATGATTCGTTCTAATATTTAACTTTTCTTTAAGCCTGATGATAATAGCCACAATACTTTTAGTCTTTATTCCGTTGAAAATCAACAGGCTTTTTTAATTACGCTTCCATATTTTTATCATTATTGTGTTGTCTACGTGATACAATTGTTTCTTCTTTCTTATTGTCCGGCATATATGGTCGCCAAGACGTTCCGAGCCATTAAAAGTTCATTTAAATATAGAACGCATTTGATTAGAAGCAATTAACGTTCAATTAAGCTACGAGTATCCTCTTGTTTGTGTTACGTCGCTGTATCAATTGTCGCGAGACAGTCTCCGTAATGGCTCGAGTTCATTCTCGTCGTATCGTGTTACAGGAAATCGTGTTTAAAAGAGGCAACATGCCCTAATAAAACTACCGCCATGTTAAATTATGATTTAAAATGATTAGTCGTAAGACGAAGCTCACGAACGGGACCTTTGTTACGTATGAACAATTATTTGAATTGTTAAATTCGTTCTCTTTACCGTTTTAAATCTGCTGAAACCAGTAACCTGAATCCGTATTTCTTTGTTCACGTGGTGCCGTTGGCCCCGTGTGTTATGAAAAAAGATCATTTTTAGCAGGACCTCGCACACACTCGACTGACAACAATAATAAGGTGTAAATTTTTCTGATTGCACGTGTAAACATTCGTACCATGCGATGTTATGGGAGTACAGAGAGGTCGATGAACTATTACTCTTGGATTTTTTATTGTAATTTTTAATTTTCTTAATTAATGTTCGCGTTAGACAATTTTATGACTACGATTTCCGACTTTTGTTAAACATTTTAGTAATTATTTTTTTTTTACGAACATAAAAACTACAGTATTAAACTAAACAATACTATTTCGATTAACGTATAACGTATGAACATACGAATGTCGTAAGACTCCAGCTTAGTATAAAACTATGCACCTAAGATCGTGACGTGTTCAACTTCGAAGCGCAGAATGCATGTTAAAGTTAGGACGGTACATCTTATACCAGCATGTATTACGTAGCCTGTTGCACCGATGTTATCACTAGCACTTATGTAATTTCAAAACTAAATGACCCTTAAAAAGTTGTATATAACTTGCCTTGTACTTAGTAAGTGCAGGTCAAATTCAGATGTAATTTTGTATACACGTTTGGTTTGGATGACAGTGTATGATTATCTTAGTGATGTCATTACAAAAGATGGAAGCCCCAAGACTGTAAACCATTTATTTTTTTTTGCACCCCTATAATATTATGGGTATCGAACGAAAAAGTTTTCCAAGAAGAATATGAAATCTTTTTTTTTCTTTATTTATAAAAAAAGAAATTAAATTATAAACGCAAACACTGCTAGTGCGTACGCCACCTTATCTTAAGTCGTTGGCCTCTGTTCGCAATAAATCTCTGAATAGCCCACCAACGTTTACTCTTCAATATTCATAAACTGTTGGTAATTTTGGAAGCTTGTGTCATCGTTAAGTACTCGGTAATGGATAGTAATGGAAAACTAAAAAAATGCGTTAATAGCACAACAAAATGATTTTTCAAGAAAATACTGTGAATACGAATATAATTAGTACGTGTCGCATTCAAATTAATGGTGGTTACAACGTAGTTTTAACATTATGGCATAATGGAATTTATGGCTAACGTGTAACGAAGAGGACAAATATATGGAAACGGCCGCGTGTTTGCCGCGTTGACACAATCACACGCTAATAAAAATATCACACATGACGCCCGAGTCTGCTCTTTGGAAATTTCTTACACTACACTAAGAGGCATTACTCAAAATAGTATTTACTAACACACCCTCTATTAGTTTCTTGCGCGGCATACGTGTAAATTGTTGGCGTGGTGTCGGAACGGGCTAATGGGTACGTGTGTTATTATAATAAACGCCCGCAATCGCCCGTGAGGCGGTTCGCCTCTGATTGCCCTTAGTTTCGAACGCAACGACCGCGGCCATTTGAAATCGACAGTGATTACAATTTTCCCTGGAGCTCTGTTGCGCGGGCGCAACGTCCGATGGAAAGCAGCGCTTAACCAATGTTCCGCTCTGATAACTCTCTAATTACGCTTCAGTCACCGTTTTCCTTCAACACTTGCCGGCCGCGGATTTAACCCCTGGCTTTTCACTGCAACATTTCACCTGCGAATGAGCCGCGAGTTCTCGTTTGTTTGCTACACTTTCGCCTTTGACGTCTTGACGACCATATTGTTTCCTTGGACAGGAATATATCGTAAACCATAAATTCCCAGCGTCGCTTTCCGACGTTTTCGGAGTAGAACGACGACGACTATTGTTCAAAGAGTTATTATTTTTAACTTAATACTTGGTTCGTGTGCTTCTTTCCATATATATACATTCGGTTCATAAATTCTACGTATGTTTAAAAGAGAAACAATTAACTGCCGAGTTCCCATACAGCCGCAGACGTGGCACGCAGCGTTTACTATCGCTTGTTACTTATTGCATTGCTCACTAAGACAACAATGGATACTTTTGCACTACTAAAAGCATTCGTGTGTAATTGTTTGCCTTCCGTTCACTTGTAAACGCAATACATAATAATAAAATGTGTTTCTTTAGAATGCTTGCGGGTAGACTGTTTACATTAAATGTTCTACTCTTGGGACGCGGATGGCAAATAATATCGGAGCTATATGTAAATTGTAATATAATTACAGTAGATACAACGGCTCAAGGCGATTGCGTACATCAGTATATAACCGATAGCTCAGCATAATAATTTGTTGTATTCCAAAACACAAGTGTTTGCGTGTTTACGATCCCCGGACGAGGCAGAGGCGAATAGAATATACAATGACGTGTCATTCACATCGATTGAGGCCGCATACAAGATGCGGTATCATACATTATGTATAGTGCCTATGTTCCGTGTAGCTATCTTATCCGACCTTCGTACCTGTCATCTTGTCACCGCTCTAAATCGATCCTTACCGTCGAAAGTTCCTTCAAGTTGTTACTAGAATGGAGGTTCATCTAATTTTATAAGGCTTTTGCACCTCATAATCATTTTCTTGAAACCAGTTATATACGCTCAATGTTACAAATGATGTGCCGCAGTTCATTTAGTCACTGGTAGTTATCACGTCGTTTGTATAAGCTTAGTTATTTTATCATAAAATACCGTTGATACCAACACAGTAAATAATGTTGAGAATCACAATTTAAGTGTTAGTTATATTGTCGTATTTAAATGTAACGACTAATAGTTTGAGCAAGGCAAATTAGTTGCGAAAGTCGCATTAACGATGTGTGAATGATATTTCGTATTTGTTGCGACAAATCATTTATCGGATTTGTCGTATTTGTTACGACAAATGTGTAGCACATGCGTGAGTCGCGGACGCGGACGCTAAGAGGCGAGCGACGCCGCTCTGCTCGCCGAACAATAGTGCACAATCACCGCGATTGTAACTACTGAGTGCCGTGTCAACTGCCTCTCACGTGGACACCAGCATTGTCATGCTGATGTCTCCTAGCCAAGTTCGACGATCTGTAAAACAAAAGAAAGCCCCACATTAGCATCTTTTTTAACAATTCCTTTACAACCAGAACGCGTCATGTAATATCAGTGGAGCCGGGGATGTTTACCGAAATAAATAATTCACGACAGGATGCCGGACGGCCGAAGCCATTAAAATTCGACTCACCCTGGGGATCTAACAGTCCTATTTAGGGCTCAGTTAATTGGAAATATTAAACATTTTAACGTTAAAGGCATTTTTAAATAGAAGACGTGCCCGAGCAGGTAGATGACAAAACCAGCCACTAGGGAACTTTTTGTTAACTACAGCAGGTACGCGACCCTTCTCACCAGATTGTGTGCGTTTTTTCTATGGAATAAGGAACTTTTAAAGAGAAAATTTGTGCTTTTACGAATAAGGGTCGAGATTGTTGTTATGCCCCGAAGGGTTTTTATGTTGCACGTGTTACATTTATATTTCGCATTTAAACAATAAATCGTCTAATAAGTTATAAACTATGTGGTCAATTTAGATACGGAATATTAAGTTTTAAGTCATAGCTAGACGCCATAGAGAGCCATAATAATGTGTAATTTTTTCGATTGTTAGATTTAATTCACGTCTAAGTTTAATTATACTAACAGAAACTTTATTTTCTATTTCAGAACCAAACTCGACCAGTGCAGACGATGAGCGCCACACTGAACGGCGCACTGGGGCCCGTGGGCACCGGCACCGTCTCCAACGGCGTCGGCTGGGAACAGCATCCAGTGCTGGCAAGAGCTGCCTCGGTGCCCGCACACCGCGCGCTCGCCGGTCTCCTCGACCGTCTCGGACATCGCCGTCTCGAACGCACCACTAGCGAGCCCGCTCCGCCACCGCCCGCCACCAGCCGTTACAAGACCGAACTATGCAGACCATTCGAAGAGGCGGGAGTTTGCAAATACGGTGACAAGTGCCAATTCGCTCACGGCGTACGCGAACTCCGCAATCTTCAGCGCCATCCTAAGTATAAGACGGAACTCTGCCGCACTTTCCACTCGGTCGGCTTCTGTCCCTACGGACCTAGATGCCATTTCGTCCACAACGCTGAAGAGGCGAGACGCCGTGAGCCGCCATCCCCTGGAGGCTCGTTGGCGTCTTTGTCATCCGGTGGCTCGATGGCGTCGTACATGAGCGACGGTTCCCGTTCGCCGCGTTCCCCGCATTCGCCTCTGGCTCCTCAATCACCGCTGGCACCGCACTCTCCGCCTGCGATGTCGCCGCCAGCTCACGCCACTGCCTTCGCATTCCGCCGCACGCACTCGCCAGACCCCGAGGAGGAGCGACTGCCCGTGTTCAACCGCCTCTCGTCGGCGTTCGGTGATCTTGTGATCGCCTAGACCAGCACGACCGCCTAGTCCTAAGTTAACAATCCGAGCGTAGCGTATAAGGATCGTCCGTCAACTTAGTGCCTACTCGACGTCTTCCAACCCGCGCCCGAGCGCCGTCCCGCTCGCCGCGCCTCGCGCCCGCACACCCGCTCAACGAATGATCTCCAGTTTGCCGATGTTCTTTTACTACTTTGCCATGTAATATTGTAAAGTTAGTGTACACTGGCGTCTCGAAAGTTTGCGGTGTGAATATAATGGTATGCATCTTTTAGTTATCGGCACGCACTTGTATATGGCACCTTATATTATTAGATATTTATTGTGTAGCTCGCGGAAGTCTTCCCGATGCGATCCTCCGCCGAGCGGTGTCTGTGTAAAGTTAGATTATAGAAACATTTTATTTATTTCGTACTGCCTATCCGCGCTCGGTACCGTACCGCGAGAAGGCGCTCGTGATCTATATTTAAGGATTTAAGGTAATAATTTATTATTTATTTCGAGTCTCTTTAACTGTAATAATTATTTTATAGCTGCGATGCCGCACCGCATACGGACGAGGCACGCGTCGACGGGACGTGGCTCGTTACTGATTAGTGATTACTGAATACCCTCAGCTCGGCTGATTCCGTCGCATGAAATTACACTACAAGACGTTCGACACTACCAGAGACGTTAAACGGAATCGGTCGTCGCCGACCTCGGGAGCGCTGTTGGCTTCATTCTCCCGTAAAAAAATGTAAAAATTGTAAACAGTTTGTCCGAACAGCGCAACTGTCAACGTTCCCGTGTTTCTCCTCGTGCTGGCATGCTCGCTCGGTGTTCGAAGGGCAACCAACACAGCTAGTTATATCGATCACGCAGCACACTCGAGAAGCACGGGGCGATCCTGCGGCGCGCCGCCTCAAGCGGCTCGTCTGCGAGGATTTTTCCTTTTTGCGTCGAACGAGGAGGGCGAGCGAGCTCAAACCTGTTTGAAGTTTTGGTGATTGTTTTTTTCGTCCTCGCGCCCGCACTCTCGAGTCCCTCTCGCTTCGGCGCACGACGAGATCGCGTCCGGACCTACGCAAAAAATGACAGAAATCGGAGAATGCGCCTGCCGAACTCCCGAGATATCGTACCAATATACATGTATGAGAATATAAGCTACTACTTTAATAGTATATAAATGAAAAATATAGGACGGCGGAGAGGCGCCGGGCGGCGGACCCCCTTCCCCTCGCGCTTCCACGCCGCGCGCGCGCCTCTCACAATCAGTGCCTTTTACTTTATAACAAAATAAATCGATTATAATATTTAATTTTAGTTGACCAAGATAGAATGAATGTTTATTTATTGTCTCCTTTTGAATAAAATATTCAAATTGGCACAGTTATTACTTTTGTACTTTGACAGAGCTAAGTGATTAGTTTCGACGTAGAATAGTTTTTTTTTTCTTTTGAATTTAAAGTGTGATATTTTATAATATTTATATAACAAAGTTTAAAGTTTTAATTAAGGGACCAATGTAAGTGATTAGGAGAAATTCTGATAGAACCGACCGACCGGGTACGTGTCGGAACCTCACCGATTGTATCCTAGAACCGGCCAGCAGTTGATATTTTTGATACTGTCGCATCTATGATTTTGTACTATCAATAAAATAGCATTTTAACCATTGTTGGTTTTGTGTTTGATTATTATTGTCTGTAGATAGAATGTGGATGTGGGTGTCCTCAGATTTTCTATAGTGATTAGTGTCAGATTTCTCCATCTCATAAGGAGTCGCTGCATGGTGACCACTAAAAGATAATAATTTTGTACCTAATGTTAAGCATAGTTTTAAGCGTTTTCATAAAGTTCGCAAATATTATTTATTATCAGTTCATTACGAATTATAAACCATTAAAGCTGATTTATTTAATTTCTTTTGTATTTAAAACGAACATTTAAAAACTACGATTACTTGTAACTTAATGTTAGTTATATAATATCATGAGTCATTTAATATAACAGGCATTAGTTTAAAGCTGTAGTACCTACGTGAGTTGTAATTAAGTATTTAATTTTTTTTAATTTAATTCCAATCTTAAGTTAATCTTTCAATAAAAATGACTACTCTATTCTCTTACGGACAAAACAAATTAAGGCTAAAGCTTGTTTATGACATTTTTCTTTAAGTTTCTTTATTTCCATCTGCATTTCTATTGAATTATAGTCAAAATATGTTATAAACCTCTTTTATTTTTGTTTTTCTTACCCTTACCAAATCCGTTTCCCTTTTCCACTCTGAAAGCCTGCATGGTAATAATAGTTTTTTACATTAGTTGTAGTCACACAAAGATAACACACATTTTAGTAGTAATTTCATTATAATGAATTATTTCATACCTACTTGCTGTAGAATTCTGAATAAACGCAGTATTACCTATAGTTTACATTAACAAGTCAATAATTAAATCAATTGAATTGAAGCAACGATAAGAACTTATATATTAGTAGCTATACATATTATATTACATACAAATTGCTTATACAGACGTAAGATATGAATACCTCTGCATAAATTGACCGATTGTAGTCCACTATAAAATATTGAGTATTAATCTTATAAGCAAATATTTTTGAATCCAAGCTAGGTTTATCAATATACAAAATAAATAGATAAATCTAAGTTTTTCTAGTCATTACTGCGTTAGCGCTGCTATTCTACTTTGAAGTGTATGGTATGGGACATACATCTACAAAAAGCATAGCAACTTTAGGTGTAGCAACGCAACTGTGGTCACCTCTGGTAGGATTCTAATCCTATCCGTTACCACTGACCATCAAGTGGACTGCATGTTCATTTGCTACTACTATTTTATAAAAAAACACGTATCGAACTAGTTTATGTTTGTCTGAATTTTCATATACATACACGCATATTGTACATGGATTAATGCCGTAACGAATCACAAATCAGAATTAGGATCCTTGCTGAGATAAGCCACATCCGTTGCTACGTTGTCCCCTAAGAGCTGAGTTAGAACTCATCTTCTGATTTTATACTATTTTACCATACCCTTCCACTCAGAATACAGCAATACTCGTTATAAGGCAGGTGACTACATGGTGTCAAGGTAGAACCACGAATGATCTTACCTTTAAACAGTGCCATGATAGTAACATGAGAACAGCAATGAGATAAGTCATAGATTAAAATTTTCGATTTCAATAAAATCAAATTTATTTTTATAAACAATCACTCCATAGCTAACTACAATATTCGTAGGGAGTCATTTTACCATACGTACCTACGCAGAATTTGGTTGACACTTGACACTTGTTAAAAGGCAAGTGAAGCCTTTATGGTAGACCCAAGAACGGTACTTTTAAACAGTACAATGATAGTAATATATCTGCAACACAATAAGTAGATATCAGTTAACATTTTCGATTTCAATAAAATCTGTTATTTTTACAAACAATGGCTCCATAGCTAACTACAATAGTCATAGGGAGTAAATTTCCCATACGTACTTACGAGTATTTCTTCCGCGTGGTTATTTCATACGAACCGCACTGTAGGTAGGGAGACCTCGGTTCTTCGGAACTCGGTTCCTTGGAACGAGTTCTTACTTACCGTGTTACCAGCCAGTCTTGTGGGGAACGGGTCGTATGAGTGATTCATACTCAGTAGGTAGTAAATTGTCTCTTGTAAAATTATGAGTAACAATATCTAAAAATACGTAATATGAATGTCGGACTGAATTTTTGAAATAACAGCTTTTTTTAAAGATTTTTATCGCGATGGCGATCGTTAATATAAATTTTTTGAATGACATTGAAAAATGAGTCTTCTGATTTAAAGATTGGACCAACTTTAAGTCACCAAATAGATTCAGACGATTTTGTATATTAACACGTAAAATTTTGACTTGACTTCATTCTTTAAGTACTTTTCACAGAACGACGTAAATTGAAAGGTTAAGTCTTAGGGAGGTAACACTAGTGTCTAGTGACACTGAAGTACACGAAATGTAGTAATAGTAAAAGTAGTAGTAGACGCTGACGACAGACGGCGACGGTCGCTAACGCTAGATGACTAGAATTGACGACGGTCGTACAAATGAACTGTAACGCGTGTATTAGCCCCCTTAGATCAGCAGTCAGCAGGTTAGCGCTGCTAAGTTGATCTGAAAGGTAAGCTAATATTTAAAGATGTGGAGACTTCGTCCTTGAGAGTGGACACATAGCAAAGTGTCAAGATTGGACTTTAGACGGAAACTCCATTCTTACCTAATAAATTTATAGATGTCTATGAACATAAGTTAGCTTATAAATTAACTTCCGATGAACGTCATGAGAATTTAATCTTTACTTTAAAAAATATTAGCGCTGTCTGTGTATATTTCTATGTACCACATGTCACAGGATTTTGGTGACCTACATTATAGAATGATCTTCAGGTGATATCCCATCGGTTCCACTATCGAATCGTGAGTTCTCATTTTAGAGACGACTAAAGAGTTCCTATTAACTTTAAAATAATTCTCTTCAGTTTTTTAAGCTTAGTGACCTCAAAATGATATATAGGCTAGTAGTTACCAAAATTAACGTTCCGTAACATACACCCAATTTGCTGGACTATGTGTATACGTATGTTTGGTTCTAATTATAAATTAAGTCACAAAAAATGTAATTAAATATGTTTCTTGCCAATTACATTTTTGCAATTTAAAATTACGAACAATACAATCACAAACTATATGAAGGTCCTTTTGACGGGAAGTAGTAAATGATTTTATTTGTGTTAATAACGTTATCATTATTGGTTAATCTCTCTTGGTGAATAATATTTGCGCTGCCATTAGGTACTACTCACAAATCAACGTCACGATAACCAAATAATGACAATATAATCCAAAAGAAATTTTTTTTTGAATAGGTTTCATAGTTCAATCATGTTTCAATTGAAAGTATCACCACACGATTTTCAGCAATATTTACACCATTAGTTAAATTCGTGATAGGACAGGCCATGTTGGCTTAACGAGAATGAGTGTTAGGTCCTATGTTCCAGCTTGAAGAGTGTGATAAGGGAGACATACTTATCCGAAGTATTGTAATTTCTAGTCCTTAGAATTAGCTACGTATCTAGCCGACCTCATGTATGACTAATCTTATCTGGAGTTGATTACAGATGTACATGGAAGGCGATAGCCACTTAGCCTACCATCAGGTGGACTGTATGCTCATTTACTGCCTCTATCATATAAACAAGGGGCACGTCAAAATTAGAAAAGGTTTTTTTACTTTTAATGTCTAATTTTCTTATAGAATCTCACTCGCATCCTTTTAAATTTTGCAATCTTTTAGTAATTAGGTACAAAAAATTATAAATTTATAATTCAAGCAGTTATCAGAAATTATTTATAAAGGTAGATTTACCTACTACACAGCATTCTTTCAACGCACCTACATAATATCAAAGGCCGATTAATAGCGCCGACGTAGTTATTTAGCTGGCATCAGATTTTGTTCCTGGAGTTGAGCCGGCAGCTCTGGTAACCCAACACCGAGATAAGCCTGGCCTTGACAAAACATTCGATAAATCCAAAACGACTCATCGCAATCTCTACATGTTTATTTGACCTTTCTTTCCATTATAATAATGTCGAAAATAGCGTGACAAATGCAACACTAATAAGCGTATACAAACGAAGCGGATGTCATAATCTGAAGCTCGCCGAACCAAATAACGAACATGCCTGAATAAAAAGTTTTAAGTATTACTACTTAATTACTACCATTAAATGGAATGGCCAAGTAAATAATGTGAAGATGTTAGAATTAATAGGGTAAAACTTATTAGTATAATTTAAAATTGTTTTTATTACACGTCGATTTTAAGCACCTCTATCAGTAGGTATAAGGTCTGAGGTAAGGAATAGTGACTCCTTCATATTTTTTATAATATTAAAACATGTGTGCAGCCAACAAGACGGTAAATGGTTACTGTCACTCATGGATATTTATAAGAATAAGAAGAGCTCTACTTGAAGCTGATCACAGATGCGTTACGACTCCTTAGGACCGAGCTTAACGCCTCTTAAGTGTAAGTAAGCCCACATCCACACACTTCTAATATTTATAACGCAATAATTACTTATACTCACGCTAGAAATAAGTACCTATGGCTTTATACCACCTTTCAAATTAAAGATACTTCTCTTGGTAGATACTCCTGCCTGTTTGGTTTTAGTCTTCGATCAATTATTAGTAAATATTATTTTCATGTAACCATATATTCATACACAGTACATATTATTACGGAATGGTTGGCATTCTGGTTAAATATATAGTATACAAATATATTCAATATTTGTTTAAACATATTTCAGATAAAAAGTTACTTTCCTATTTAAAATTGACTATACCAGCTCAACTGTCATTCTCACGTCTGTTATTTTATAGGACAAATATATTATTGATTGTTTTTTCGAAAAGTCATTTTTATGCTCGAATCTGGCAT